>JAOXOE010031334.1:0-12042 GCA_028565055.1 Phoeniculus purpureus
CTGTTGCCATTGACCCTGCTCCTGTGGGTTACTACATGGAGGCTGAGAGACTGGCTGGTGGGAGGATATTGGACCCCTGCTCCACTAAGTGTTAACCCTAGTTCAGGTTTTGTAGATGTTACATTATGCAAAGAGTCAATTTCCCTTTTGCAGTCTCTACAAAATTTTACAAAATTTTCTCTATTTACAAAATAAAAGATAAAATCTGTAACTATTTCAGAGTGTTTTTCTCCCTCCCAAACCCCCTCTTCCTTATTTAATAGGACTTCATCTCACTCATGGAAATCCAATAAAGAATACTTTGAATTTCAGTAGCTGGCATTTGTATCTCTGCGTTATATTTAGGTATGCATGTGTATATATATATAGTTATACATAAATACAGATATATATAAAATATATATTTATTTATTCCCTCCATAGAAAAAATATTGTAAAGTAGGAAATATTTTGTTCTTCTGTAGGAAATATCTTCCACCACATAGCCTCTAAACACAACTGGAAGGATTAGTGTGTTCAAGCATTTATCATTTATATGATAAAGAGACAGGTTACAAATCAGTTCTTTTAATAAGGAAGGACAAGTGAGTAACTGAAAAATAAAATTCCTTATTTTTGATCCCGGAGATTCAGTTTTGGCTTGAGTGATACCATGTAACTGTTCCTAATAAAATGATCAGGATGTGTGAAGCTCCAAAGGAAGACAGCAGTAAATGGAGTTGTGTATGACTGGAAAACAAGCCTGCTAATCTCAATCTTAAAAGGGCACAGCGTCGGGTGAAAGAATAATTTCTAAAGGGGATAGATTCATTCCTCTGTGTGCTGTTACAATGGTTATATACAGATATATACAGATATATACAGAGGTATATTGAGTCTTCAACCTGGAACTACTATTATGGCAGACAAAAGGGCTGAATTTAGTGCCTGACAAAACCCAAGAGGTACAATATTAGCTGCCGTCATTGTTCTTCTGTCATTGTAGGAAAAGAAGCCTCAAAAAATAAAATTAACTTTATATTTATTTGCTTCTCGAGGAGTCTCTCTTGACTAGCAAAGAAGAGCAATGAAACTCGAAGCCTATAAACCACATTTACATGTCTTGAATTAAATAGGATCTATCTAGGGAACGAAACAAAAGGAATAACTCAAGGGACAGTTAAATACAATAAATAGGAGATAATTGTGAGATACTGATCAGCATAATAAAATATTCACAGACTATGTGATAGAGGATAAAATTCAGCCATACAATCCATTGTAAGTACCCAGTCATTTATTATCCTATTTTAGATATTTTCTGTGATATAACACAGACAGTGTAAATGAATTTAACTTTGCTGATTTCTGTAAAGTCCTGTTAATCCGAATTTACAATTTACATCAGCTGAATGGTAGAGTAACTATTTTAATGAAGCCCAAAGTAAATGCCTATATTAAATTAATATGGGTCAATACAATTCAGTGGGATGTTTTCTTTGCTTAAACCCACCGCCTCAAAATTTTCTTTACATTTCAGGTGTAAACTCAAGCTTTAGATACAAACTTTATCTGAACATGAATAGCTTCCAAATCCACACCAGGGGTGAGTTTCATTGCAGGTTACCACAGGCATAAATTTAAGACCCCAAGGAAAGCCAAACATTTGTCCCTCTCTGCTGAGGGTGGAGAGAGATCAGCTATGAAAAATGATGACAAAATAAGAGCTGAAACTGATGGTCTAAATCCTATCCACTGAGGAGGAATGCGGTGCAAGAACACACAGTGTGGAGATGCAGATTTAGGTTTATCTAATGCATAATATAGTCAAGAAAGAAAATTGGCACTTCAAATGTTTGTTCTAGTTAAGGAAATGACAAGAGAAGGGTATCTGGTTGCTCCCCAAAAATGCCTAGCGGAGTGCCATTCAGATGTGGTAGCTAGTTTAACACCTGCATTACAGATGCCTGTATTGATCAGGCAAGTCTTATCCTGAGTTGTTTGCAGCTCTGGAACTATTAATTGATAATCAACTAATTGTGATTTCCAGATCTGATTTAAACACTGAATCAGAAAAATATTCTGTTCTTCAGGTACAGTGCAGAAGTTTCACAAAAGTCTAGTCATTCCTTTGTTGCAGCTCCATCTCACAATTCTCCAACAGCCTCATGTGTAGAAGCACTTACTGGTGAAACTGGAATCTTGGGAACTGGAATTTCCCGGGAGGAAAACAGGTTTCCAAGTTTTATTTCAAGAGAAGATTCCTGATTTCCACATTTCACACCAACCTAGTGATTAGCTATTAACACACGGAATAAGTGCTCAGTAGTTCTTAGTCTTGCAAAAACTCTTGCAAAGGGCCTTCATTTTCCAAAATGCTGAGAATCTAGCAATGTAGGACACATTTCTAAAATACCTTAGAGTTAATTCAATTACACATAAGCAACTGGGAATTCCAGAGACTTTTGTGTTGCAGATCAGAACTTGACAAAAGAAGGGAGTGCTGAGAGTGGTGCTAAATCTCTGCACGTTAATGAAGAGGCTAAAGTGAAGGTGGGGTTTTATGAGCACAGCCAAGCAATTCATGCACCTAGTAAGTGGTGGAGGTGAAGTTAGCTGAAAAATATATTTTAAATTGAAAATGTAAACAACAAACAAATCAATGCCCCCTATCCTACATTTCTGCAAACAACCTTTTATAGTTCCCGGGCTTTGAATATCCACAAATCTCCACGTCAGTTTAAATAGCACACAAAAAAAATAGAAGTAGTTTAATACATTAAAGAACATGTAGAGCTGTTCTGTTTGGGGATATATTTCATTAGAACTGCATACCACTTCCTTGTGCTTATTTCAGTTAGCTACTTTCTGTGAAAAGTACATAAAAATCCCTGAACAAACATCCCACTGCTGCCAGGGCTGACATCAAGGGGCATTTCTAGAAATAGATAAATAAACGCAGCTGTACTCACCTTAGCAAAGGCTGAGGTAGAATAGTAAATGTTAGCAACTACTTTTTCGCCATGAATAGAGTTAAGTGTTGTAAATGCTTAAAGGTGTCTGTCTTTGTCAAATTCATCTGATATGTGGCTTTACCCTCTAGGGTAGACTCTGTCCTAAGCAGTTATCATGCCACCAGCTCTGTCAGAAGATTGCAGCAATCCATGGCTGGCTTCCTTATAACTGTCCAGGGGTGATGGACAACTAGGACTCTTCTGTAAGTGACTTTAGGTGGAGAGCTCCGTAGGATACCTCAAGATTCCTAAATTAAAGCAAAGAAGAGAAGATTAACTTTTAAATATCTTCATGTAAGAGAAAGAAAGACTGTGTTAATAAGGAGGATTTCAATTTTGGAGACATGTTGAAGTTCTCCTGCAGACAGTAGTCGTTAGACTACCTGAACACATGCATACATGGGTAGGAGCTTTTTTTTCCCCTCACACTAGAGGCATTGTGTTTAACACAAGCTAGCTCTGTTTTGGACCTCATTATATGGATGAAGATAAATTAATTGCTGGATTAGTATCTGGCTGTTGCTTAGAGACCAGTGATTATGACCTGCTTTGGTTTAATATTAGCAGATAAAAGATAGTCCCAACCACTTGTATTTCATTTCACTGATTTTAAGATAGTCCTGACCACTACCTCCTAGGAAACCATCAGCTTTCAAGAGGGTGATTAGCTTGTCAGTATGAATTATATACATCATTTCAGACAAGTTCAGTTTCCAAGCCACGGAGAAGAAAACAGAAGACCGAAAAAAAGAAAACAAAGGAAGGAAGACACAGTATCTGGAAAACAAATAAACAAATGAGTTTTTTAAAGGAATTTCTGAGCTTATTTTTATGCTTGAGTAATAATGGTTCCATATTTGTAAAGAAGAGATATTTTTCTAATACTTAACCTGTCCTAGTGGGAAACTGAGGGCAAGCATTGGAATACAAATATCAATATCTATCAAAAGGAGGAAAAGGGACATGGAAAATAACCGATATAAATTAGAAGTTAATAATAGTCAAATGTGATAAGAAAAGCAAATCACAGAAAGGCTCAAATAAACACACTATTCATGTCAGAAAGAAGTTCAGAGGGTAAGTATAGTTACAGATGATAGCATAAATAATTGTTAAGAAAACACAGGTTTTATTTTATATTTGGGGAAAAAAAGTTGTTATTGAACCACATAGGTAGTTTTGACAACCTGGTTATTGAAGAATTCACTCTCTGACTTCATTAAAAGGGGAGGTCCCAAAAGACTTATGGAGTTTGTTGCTGTCTGGGTATAGAGTCAGATACTTACTAAGGGGTATAATAATAGAACATTACAAAACCTTGCAGAACATAAACAGTTACCAAGTATAAAAAAAGTAAAAAAAAGTAGACTATGTGGACTGACTTGTTAACCTTAATCCTGTTAAAGTATAACCCAAGTTTTGCTTGATGGACAATTAAAATAAATGAATTAAATTAATGTAGGTAAAATCAGCCTTCTAGAATATAGATTTTCATGAAAAAAATACTGAGATGGTGCTGTTTGATACAGACAGTGGGTCCTAGTTGTGGCAACTGACTTGGTCTGGTCGGGACCAGCTGTGTCCAGCATGGGCCAGACGTGGCTGCTCCTCACAGAGGTCAATTTGAGCCTTACTATCAGTGTCTGGCCATGGACCATATTTATTAATTTTTTAAATTCTAGCATAGAAAAACTTGAAATTAATTCATAGCTGGAGGTTGGAGGGAAGCAAATCAAAATCAGAAGTTCAGATTGAATCTTCTAATATAGAAAAGGTGATAAACTTCCACAATGATGATGATTCTGATTCTGTATTCTCATGCTGATTCTGTACCCGCTGATGGCTTCAAACATGAGGAAGTTACTCTCTAGCCACACGCCAATCTTCCATTAAGCTGATACCTACTCTGTCCAGAGGTGAGTGAAACCCGGTGTCCTTTGTGGAGAGAGATTAAATTAAAAAAAAATGGGCTCTTTTCTGGATTTCTAATGCTTGAACCTGCAAGCACTGAAATTGCACCTCCTTTGGTTTATTGTTTTTACCTTTAGAAAGACAGAGAGAAGAAGATTCATCAAGGAATGATAAAAGTACTAAAATACTGGGAAAAAACCCCTATAAGTACGGTTATGGGAGGGCAAGCCAGGCTGCCTGCCTCTGTCTGTGGCTTTCTTCACGCTCCCTTCTTCTTGTCTGAGTCCCCACGCTTCTGTGCCTTGTTTTGATAGATGAAAGTTCAGGCAGTGAAACCTGCTGTCAGACTAAAGCCATTTGTCACCGAAAGCTAAGCTCTGGCTGCGTTTAGGTATTGGGTCTGAGTCATGTCTTTTCTTGTGACAGAGATGTCAGTGCTATTTGTCACAGACTTGTTTATCTGCCAGATCAGGCTGCCGTCGTGCTACCCCGGGTCAGTGCATAGGAGAAGCAGCTCACCTCCAGTAACGCTGTCAAATTACCCTCAGCATAAAGGCGCCAAAGCTGGTGCCTTTGTCGTTTTTAGCTTCAACTAGACAGGGTCATGAAGAGTAGTCTGGCAAGTCCTACACAGGTCACACAGAATGCTGAGGCAGCTCACCTGTAAGAAACCCATGGAGTAAACTTGTGAGTGTACTTGAAGTGGTTTGAATCTTTATTTCAAAGATCAGATACCAGAAACTACCATTGTGCTGTTTCCTGTATGTTTGTGGTGCGACACATCTGGTGATCGGTGCATGCTTTGGCTACTAAGTAAAGTCTCTTTGTGCTGGAAATTAATCCTTCCTTTAATCTTCATTTTAACAGGGAACTGAATTACAAATGCAGTCATAAGTGATTGGATCTTGTCCCATTATTTGGTTTACAAATATTAATGCGGGGATTTTATTTTTTTCTAATCTAAAGACTGAAGGATTTAAGGAAGGATTTATGCACTTCTCTTGTTCTCCATAATCTTTTGCGGCATCTAAAACACGAATTACACAGACAAGGGCAGAAGACATCAGAAACATACTGCGAAGTAGTAGTACAAAGGCTGCATTTGAACTGGAAAGGCAGATTACCATGCTAATACAAGAGAGGGGTGAAGAGTAGATAAATATTTCAAATCCATCAAACTGTTCTTGCTAAGCACTGTTATCCTAAAGATTAGTTTGATTTGTAAATACGTGGTAACAGCTACCCACACAATACAGTATGGAGTTGAAAAATTATGAGTTATGAATAATACAAGAGACACGGATAAACACAAGGTGATATTTCCTCCCTTCTTACAAGAGTTTGTCAGTAGTGGTACCAGACTTGAACGACAAATATTTTATAGTTCCAAAGGCTCAATGTTTTACTTTTAATATCCTTTGTTTTCAGATTCCCATAGACATTTAGTCTCACTCTGCTGTTATTTTTTCCTGAATTGCTAACACACACAAGTGGCACAGGCATGAGGTGTATGATTCGAGCTATTTGAAAGATGAACTACATAGGTCAGCTATTCCTTTCCTGCAAGTTCAGAATCTTCTCTCTGTGTACTGATGGAAAAGACAGAACATTGAAATATTGCTGTTTCAGTCCTCTGTGTTATGGTTCAGCATCTTCAGCAAGACTGAAGGTATAGAGCGCAATCTGTGAGTACCCTGCAAATCTGGGACGTCTGAAGTACCTTCGTTCACACTCTGAAGTCAGTCAGACTGCACATTAGCAAGACTGCAGGTATAGAGTGCAATCTGTGAGTACCCTGCAAATCTGGGACGTCTGAAGTACCTTTGTTCACACTCTGAAGTCAGTCAGACTGCACAAGTGTAACTCAAGGCAGAATTTTCCACAGCCCTTGGGAGATTCGTCTTAGCTTAACAAGTGAGCCCTTGGCGATTTTACTACTGGTTCTTGCCAGACACACCACAAACAGATGCAGGTGTCTCATTAATTTCCTCACAGTCAGATGAATTCCTTTCAGGTGCATCTGGATGGTTTTGTCCTTACCATTAATTTAAATCTTTGTTTGCAGTCTCTTCCCTAACGTACCGCCCACCCCCGTTCCCCACACTGTCAGCAATTCAGCACAAAAATGCAAGATTTATGAACTTGCAAATTCACATGAACAAGAAACAACATATCCCTTTCCTTTCCCGATATATTAACTGAATTTAGTTTAAGCACCTTCTCATGCGATTCAGAAGGCAGCCTGATCCCTTACTGCAAACACAAAACAAAGGGAAAACTTGCCAGTGAGTTTTGCTAGGGAGGGGAAAAATGATAAAAACCCAACTCCCATATATTTTCCACCTATTTGTACAATAACTTTTCATAGAGAAATCTACGTTCCACTTTCATAGAAGAGGTCTTGAATGAAGTAAAGGAATAGATAGAGCTGAGTACACTCCATAGCGTCTGTGCTATGCAGCAATGGAGCAGAATTACTCTGATCCCAACTTCTGTCATCATTTCCTTGGGAAATTGCCAAATGCAACCAAGAAAGCGCATTCCCAGTGCAGTTTTCCTTAGGATGAATCAGTATTTTCTGGTGAACTGTAAAAAAAGAAAGCAATACTCTAAAGAGGCTTTTGCAGTAAACAGTTCTGCACAGGGTTTTCTTACACCGAAAATCCTGCTGAATTTGGTTGCAGGGAAAGGGAAGATGGAAACACCAAATGGACGACCTCGAAATATCGCGATCGTTATCTCTTTAGTGCAGGGCAGAGCTTGGGCAAGAATTGAAGGTCTAGGAAGGAATGCCAAAAGGAACGATAATGACGCTTCAGGGGACCTAAGTCTGAATCTGGAAGACTCTACACAAAGTCAACTTAAAATTCCGTGCTGAACCTAGCACCAAAGTTTGGAAGTGAAAGTCCCTGCTACATGGTGTGTTTTTCATTCACGCTGTGAAATCATGTGGGACTCCTGATTCAACACAGTACCACAGAAAGCCAGAACAGGGAGTATGCCTGTGGTCAGTCATAGAAAGATGACAAAGGAGGAGATCAACACAGTTAGAAAAGAACTAATTATGTTCAGTGATTTCACTTGCCAGCTCAGCCACATCTAAGCGACTGCACTTTCTATAGTAAACAGCACCATTTTGCAGACAGTGTCTGCTCCTAGTAGTGATAACACATGATGTTCACAGCTACTGCCAAGGATAGACCTACAGAAAGGTCTTGCCTTAATGGTTTTTACTGGCACTTCTTTAACCTAACTAGAAAATTTCCAAATGGTTAAGTTTACTGACGCACTTGTTCATTGCACATCATGAAATATGTGGGTGCACACTTTCCCATACTATGGTAGTGGACGTCTAGGTATTGCAAAACATCCTTGGTGAAGATTTTAAATTACTTAAGCCTCACTTTACCTTGGAGCAATTCTTTCCTTTAAAATCTAGAGACGTCATTATTTATAGCTAAACAGTAGCAAGCATGCCAGAAGACAGGTTACCAGAATGACAAACACATCCTCAGTAAAGATTTAGCTATATTTGACTGATTCTGTGCAAGAGACTCCAAAATGTTCAAGTATATTTTTGAACATCTATGTTCAAGGGAACACTGGGGTGAACACAGGACAGAACGCCTGCAGCTTATTTCCTGTGGTGGGTTCAAGACCACAATCAAAGGAAAAGAAAAAAGCAGTTAGGTCTCAATGAGATCTTGGATAGAATTTGCCAGACAATGGATAGCTTAGGGAAAATGGAAAAGGGTTTATTAACTCTATAACTGTGTACAGAGAAGAAGAAAAGGTTAAGCAAGTTAGTGCACACGCACTAGAAACTGTCACAAATGCCATCACGTATTCTGAGAAAAATACAGTGGGAGATTACTGTTGTATCAGTCCTTGGGTTTTTACATTAGAGACCTGGGAGAAGCCCACGTCGATCAAGTAGAGACAGGTACCACCACCCTCTCTATGATTCATGTGTCGCCATTGTCGTCTGCAGACACTGGTACCCTCGGCTGTCCAGACTGGTGAACTCTTCAATACTTCAGCGTAGCTTCTCCAGCTCAACGCTGATCATGCAGGGCTGATTCCTCAGCACCTGAACTACATCCTTCGATGCAGGAGACGTGCTTTCAAACAAAGAACCCAGGCTCTGTCTTTCATGCCTAAAGTTTAAGGATTCTCGAGTCCTTCTGCTTTCCTCAACTGAGCACGAAGGCATTCTCCACAATACTCAAGAGCATCCCTAGTTTTTTTCAGTGGCAGAAATGACAAACAGTCTCTCTCTGTGCTGATCAGTGCTCTCTGAGATGGCAGCGGCAGCGGCCGCATGGCCATGCGGGACCCAAGATGGAGACCAACCGCATGGCTACTTCAGCAGGGGCCCACTCACACTCTGCAAACGTGGCTGAGAGGGTTCCATGACCCTCCCCACTCCTGTCTCAGCTCCAGGGGGAAAGGGTAGAATCCCTTCAGCTCACCTTGGGTCGCTGAACAGCTGCTCCATTGTGGGGGGGTGGTAAACTGGCACTCAGGTCTTGCTTCTAGATGATCCTGCTGTGACAGAGGTATTGGACCAGATGATCTTTTGAAGTCCCTTCTGATCCCTAATGATTCTATGATTCTTCGGTCCGCGATGCCAGCTCCGGACTGGGCTGGGTTGAAGCAGGCACCACCGCTGCCAAGCCGGGGCTGGGGCTGCGCAGAGCTGCCACATCCTTCCCTGCGGCAGAGTGGGGCTGGGATCTGAGCCAGGGCCGAGCTGCAGCAGGCCCGTCTTTCACCCCACCACCACCCTGGAAGGTGGGGGTGTGTGTGTGGGGTGAGCACGGGTAGGAGCAAAAAGAAGCAGAGCTAAGATCACTGGCCCCTTTTATGTTCTCACCCAGCCCATCCCTCAAGGGCAGGTACCTGGGACCATTCTACAGTGTCACCTCCCCCAGGACAGGTCACTGTGGGGGGGTCCTCTTAAAGCAACATCACTTTTTTCTTCATGAAAGCACAAATCTACGCATCTGAAAATCCTGGTAAGTTTCAAACTGCAACATTTCCACATCAAGAATGTTGTTTTCATAAGCTCTTATTAAGACCAAGGCCAAAGGAAACTGGAATTGTTTTTAAATCATTAACTTTTGGCCACAGATTTGGGCAGGAAGAGAAGGGGAATTGTGTTCTTGAAGGAGTGCTGTGCTGAGAACTGTAGTCATCTGATGCCTTGTAAAACATTATTGTGTTTACACGAGAAGAATCTAATTCTGCCTAATTATCCAAATAAAAAGGTGGGAAAATGAAAAGCGTTGTAAAGATATTCCTTGCTGTATTTGTGTGGTGTTGCATGTCTGCCAACAGAGAGGACTGATAACCTAGGACACCATTCATGGCAAACACAACAAGGCTGTTTCTAAGTCCAGCCAGGTAAAATAACAAACACTTCCCAGGTCTCTCCAAATCAAAGATCTCTGCACTATGCTCCTTCGCACCATATTAATGTGTTCTCATACAGAAATAAATTATTTTTAATATCATCCTGTAGCTCAGGGACAGACAAAGATTCTTCAGGTCCTCTCTGAACACTTCCAGTCTTCCAGAGACGCTCTACATTTGCAGTATCTGCTGCCTCAGCTGGTCTTCCTGTTCTCATGTATTTTTAGACTGTCCAGAGCTCTTCGCCGCAATCTTCGGCCAGCCATACTACATCCCATGCAATGTTCTGTTCACATTGTTGATGAAATTTAATTCTGGAAGAAGGAGTAGAAAAAAGTCAAAAAGGTCACAAAAGACAGACAACACATTAACTGGAGTTGTGCAACATTGACACTGTAATGTAGCAGAGTTAATAAGGTAGAAAACCTGACTACTCCTTTTATAAGGAAACTCTTCCTGGTAATTAAACCAATAGAGCAGAGAGAATCAATTATGATGATCTGTGGCCATGTACACACAGGTTCTGGGGATGTCAGTCAGCTGCAGAAAGTATTTCTGAATGTGGAAACTGATGGTTTTTAACAACTGGCTTCTGCTTGCCACAGCCAAACTATGCAGCAAATCCCCACCAGCAGGAAAATGCTTTATATACCCTCAGCTTCACTGCAGTAGAGAGCAGTCACACACACTGATGTGAAAAGTAAGAATTCCTAAAGAGGAACAAACCTGAACAATTATAAAAGTCCTGATACTGCTGGACGTGTTACACCCATTTTCACAGACTAAGTGAGTACTCAGGGGTGATGTCTGACCTCAGTGAAAACAAAGACAATGGTTGTCAATTGAATTAATACAAAAAACTTTCCAGTGAGGAAACCTAAAGTTTGCAAATGTTTGTTTCAGCACTAATAGGAACTGGGAAACTTCTTTGCAAGGAGACCCCAGATTATGACTATGTCTCCTTATTATGTCAATGAAATGAATTTGGAAATGCTATCAGTTGTTTATTATTCGTGTTAAACATCCCTTGGCATCAACTGAAGTCACTCAGGATAAATGTTAGCCATAAAACCAAAGCTATTAGGGACATCTTCGTAGTAGTTACAAAGGAAGGTTGCTCAGACTCAAAAACATGCTCATCATAATAAAACAGCTTCTTGATTAACATTCAGTTTTTGATAGACGGACCTGTTTGGAGATCTAGGTGTGAACTTAAGGAATCAATTTGTAATATCTGTTTTGTGACAATAATGAAAAGAGATGAATTTCAGTAGATTTTTGGGTGTGAACACTGCAAGAATACTCCAAGCTTGAAATAATACCGTATTTGATTAGGTATAACAAGTTGTACACAGTGGGGTTGTTCTTCTGTTGCTATCACTGAAACCTCCTTTCACCCAAGTCACATGTAATTGTTTGTTTATACCCTTAGCCACCAGTATCTGGCCACTGTGATTTCCCTGTAGAGTCCTAGTGCTTCTTGTATCACCTTGTGCCTGCTGTCACCTAAACACTATGTTTTTATTCTAGGATCATAAGACAGTTCACTCAGTACAGAGCACCTGTATTTTTTACCATTATCCATGAACTGTAGGCTATTCCAGGCTGTAGCCTACTATATTTCAGTAAGTTTGCAGATGACACAGAGCTGGGGGCAGATGTGGCTGGGTTGGAGGGCAGAAGGGCTCTGCAGCGGGACCTCGACCGCCTGGACAGATGGGCA
>JAOXOE010031335.1:0-12041 GCA_028565055.1 Phoeniculus purpureus
TTCTCCAGTGAAGTGATCCTGCTGTGGCAGGGGAATTGGACTAGATGATCTTTCGGGGTCCCTTCCAATCCCTAATGGTTCTATGATTCTATGATGCAGTTGCGCTGCCAGTCTGTGGTTTGCAATAAGACCTCAGTGCTTCGTGGGTGTGTGAAAGGCCCTTTGTGTTAGGGAGTCATTGCAAACTCTTTTTGAGGGACCTTAAAAATTACTTGAACTTTCAGACTGGATTCTTGTGATTGAATATTTGTTGTTGAACTCAGTATGAAATAGAGAATAAAGCCTAAATCCAGGGATGCTCTTGACTTTATCAGTAAACACAGTATTTTTAATATATACTGTATTTTAGTGGTGAATGCTTAAAATTCCTCTTGTGGTTTGTGTCCTCAACTATTGCTCTGTCTCTGCTGTGGTTAGCCCTAGATTCTGCACTGGAATGAGCAACATGCAGAGATCTAAGCCTTGTGATAGGCTTAGCCTTGACTGGTCTAATATATGTTTTGTAGAAAAATGTAGATATCTTCCGGTAGTGCCACAGAACTTTTTCTCTTTTGCCCTTTAATGTGCAGATCCATCTGCATGTTAAAAAAAAAAAAAGAGGCCAGACCAGTCAGTGAAACAAGTTTAGGAAACGCAACAGACAGAGAAACGCATAAGCCAGTCCTGCTTTGTGCCGCAAGGCTCTGCTAAGGCTGGCCCCAGTGCAGCACCCATGTGGGTTGGTGGCTGGAGAAGCTCTGACACCCAGGCTGGGTTACACAAGCCTGTGAGTTCCAGAGGCAGAGCTGCCTGGGGCATAAACCTATGGAGACCCATCTGCTCAGTGCCTTCTGCACCAGATCAAGGCACTGGGTTGACTGCAAAAAAGCTTCTGTGAGGCTGAAGGTGTGTCCCAGCCCTGCTGGGGAGTCCAGGGCACAGAAGAGAGGTTTACTCTTGTAAACCCCTTTTCATTATGGACTGTAGACACCATGGACAGAGCTGGCCTGTTTGGCTCCGTTATGGACCTTCCATCTGTCGGCTGAGTGGTCGCCTCTTTCGTTTGTCCTTGCAAGACTTTAACAGGACTCAGCTCACGCCACATTGGAGCTTGCCTGTCTGAGATCACCAAGTTCAGCCTGTTCCATCCCTGGAAAATAGTTCCTTCTCCTGGATAAGTCAGAATTAATGTTCAGTGATGGTGGCGATCTGGTTCAGCACAGGGTCAGTGCAGTGCTGACTGGCAGCCTAAGGCTACCAGCCTTGACCTGAGGTCCAGCCCACGAGAGCTAGTGCAGTTTCCAAGGCATGGTTGTTAATTTCTTCTGTGCTCTGGAGTATTACCAAGAAATGTAAATGCACAGCACTCGGGCAAGTGCAAAAACGCACAGAATGTCTTTTGTCCTCTGTGACAAAATCACATAAATGTTTCTCTCAAAAGATATCCCTGGTGTTTTGCTAATTCCAAAGAAAAAGGCATTCAAGGTGGGTCACTGCACTAACTAGTAAACAGAATTATAACTGATTATTGAAAGAAAAAATGCACTGTAATGATATAAGGGTGAGCCGGCGCAAACAAATAGCCTTCGTTGGAGTGAAAACGGGGCAGATGTGAAACATTATGCTCATATTTCCTCAGAGGTTGCACTTAAAGTAGTTCTTTGCTTACAGGAACATATCACAGAAGGTTTCTGTCAAAGTAACGTTAGCCTAAGTTAATTGTGTGAGAGGAGATACCCATCTCCTTTTGGAATTTCACAGATTGGCTTATCAGATTGGAGAAATATCCACAGAAGTAACAAGAGCCTTCAAAAGATGCTCTTTGTTCCTGGGCCTTTCTGTGGAGAACGTAATGTCCTGAGGGGACACTGAAACAACAGTTGTCTGTATGAAATGAAAAGGCAGATACGTTCAAATTACGGTATTAAAGAAGGTGCACAGCTCACTGGAGTGACCAGCATGTCACCATGGGGAGTGAACTGACATCCAAAGGGTTTATGGTGCAGGAGGATGATGCTTGAGGTGGCTTCTGGTTGGACTCCCTTGCTCTCCAGTGTCAGTGCAGCCTTTGGCTTGAGTGTGCCCTATGGACAGGCTCCTTAGCCTTGCTGGAGTGACTCTATACCTGTGTGTCCTGGGACATGAAAATTACTGTTATTTAAAGAACTGTGAAGTTGAATTGGTTTAGCTGAAGAGATGTTTTGTAAGTTGATTTCACTAAGCAGGTTCAAAATCCCCATTGGATCTTGCCCTGAGTCAGCGTGGAGCTGTCTCAGGAGTATTGTGTTGTGCTCACTGACAACAGCATCATGCTAAAGTCGTGACCTGGTCTGAATATGTCTGTATCAACTGAAAAGTTAGTTTTGATGTAAGAACCAGTGATTGATACAGCTCATGGCCAAATGCTGTGGTCTGTCTGCGGGCAGAGACGTTGTTTGATCTAATACAGTGTGATGATTTCTGTCAATGAATCTGAGATACCAAAGAGCCATCCAGAACAGCAACCTCTCACACGGATGGTGTCCCCAAAAATGCCGTTGGGATGTCTGACCCAAAGGGGTCCAGCTCTGTTGGTTTTGGTTTTCATACCATCCTGTGACAGCCAAGTGTTTTGACACTGCGAGCATCAGCCAGGAATGAAACACCTTTTCTTTGTGAGCAAGAACTCAGTGGGCACGGAGGCAGGGCTGGATTTCAGAGGAGTGAAAAGGCCCTCGAGGCTGACAAAGCTGTCCTGGAGGTAAAGAAGAAGAAGTTTCTATGTCTTGGAGATACCATAGAAAAGGCCAGAGGGTGCCCATCACTTCCCAGAATTTATGTTTGTGTTTGTCTTCCTGCCACAACTCCAGGTTGTATGGAGAGCGAAGGAGTGTCTTGGAAGAGAGTGACTTCTGTTGGGCGTTCAGACTGCACAGGCACTAAAGTGAAACAGTGAAGTGTGGTAGCTATCGGTTTCCTTTTAGCAGACCTGTATGTTCAGGTTAAACCACTGCTATGGCATCTAGAAAAACCTTTCTAGCAGTCTCCCTTAGGTAGCATGGATGATCTTTCTGCATCTGCTCCCTGATATAAAACACAAAGTTCTCCCAGGCAAACTTGTTTGAGCCACGGGCTGCCTGTCAGGGTATGGAAGTCACTCCCAGCACCACAGCTCTCATCTTGGTTCAGCTCAGGGTGCTGCTGCAGCACAGATAACCATGGTCACTTCCCACTGTGCTGGCAGTGCCATTGCTTGCTGACCCCAAGGGGCAAAGGAGACCCTTACCCAGTTTCAGAGCCTGATCTAGAGTGTTTCTGTTAACAACATTCTCAGAAGCCAAGGAGAAGCCTCCTGCTCCTGAAACATTAATATGTAGTAATTAATTATTTCTTCTTTTAAAACGTTAGTGCAAGAAAACACGCCTTTTGTACATCGGTGCAAGCGTGCAGGAAGTGCTGGGCTGCAGGTTCCAGTCTGTGATTCTGTTGGGCTTCAAAATAGAAATGCCTTGAGTTTTCATTTCTATTCTGAGTCTTTTCTGAATTGCGTAGAAGTTTGCTATAAAAGGGCTTTGTTTGGAGCTGTAGTGCCTGGCTTTCCCCGAGAGTGCAGTGAAGGGGATGGTTAGGTAGCTGTCACACCAACTTGGTCATATTGGCAATTTCTTCCCTAAAGAGAGGTGTCGAATTGTTCAGCCAGCTGAAGGAATCCAGCTGGCAGGAGAGTCACTTAATTCAATAAGCAGAATTTTGAAAACACTGTGCTCCTTTGTTTAACAGCCAGATTCTACAAAATTGGTTCCAGCTCTGAAATAATTTCTCTCCCCACCCTCCCCAGACCATCCTGCATGTCACCACCTCTCCCCACTGCCTTGTTTTGCCCGGTACCGGCCGGCGCTGGAGCGGTTCTGCACATCCCCTGCAGCGATCACTCAGCCCACAGCCCAGCCAAGGCAGCCGTACTCCAGCTGTAAGCTGATGGAATGGGGTGTGCAGCACCCTGGCCCACGGAGCGGGCCCTGTGCAGTAACTCACTTGTTTCTGAAGGCAGTGCCAGGTGCCTAAAATAAATCCTTGCTGGGAATGTGCGGCTGGTGCAGGCGGATGGCAGAGGTCGAGCTCAGTCCGTCTGTAGGCATGGCTGGGCAGGGAGGACCCACGTCCCTTCAGCACCGGGAGGGAAAAGCCTCCGTACAGCACCTGCTGGGTTTTACGCAGGAACTTCTGTAAAGGGTTGAGGTCCATTACCAGGAACAAGGAGCACACTCTGACCTGCTGCTGCTGTTGCAAAATTGCACTAGAAATGTTAGCCCTTTTCTTCTTTCCTGCTGCTGTCATTTGACTTACCATTTGCTTTCCATTTCAGATCTGCTCTTTTCTGGTGGAGTATCTTTTCTAGTCTGCGTTACAAGGAAACTCACGAATGGAGAAAGGAAGATGAAGAACTGGAAAACAAATTACAGGCATGGCCATTAATTCTTCTGGGGAAAGGACAGCCTGCCTTCTTCAAGCCTCCAGACCTGCTGCAGAGTATCTGAGGTAAAAATAGAAAACAGAATACTAAAACAAAGAGAGAGTAAAGAATAACACAGGCGACTTAGTGGCCTAAATATAGACAATTCTGCACCTCTCCAGTGACTTATAGCAACAGATAATATTCTGCAGCCAGCGTGATTTGGCCAATACCCAAAATATAACACAGACATCTGACAGTAAGGATTACAGCTAGAAAATGTGGCATTCTCTTTGTACAGCTGTCCTATTATACTAAGCCAGTTACTTCCTTTTAATCCTAGTAAATAGTCTCTCTTTCTACTCTGAGCCAGGTTCTCTGGTCAGAACTAATTCTGGGGGTTCTGCTGCTGCTCGTCTCGCATCTCTCTGCAGGCATCCAGTTCCTTTGTGCTCCTTGCTTGATGGAGCCGCTGAAATCATTAATGAAATGTTACTGATATTAAAGAGAACTCCTGGCAATCACCCCAGCAGAAGAAATCAACATGTCATTCATTAAATACCCACCCTTACAGGGGGAACATGTGTTCCCAGACAGTGCCAGCTCAGGACTGCAGGAGGGAGAGGCCCAGCCCTACTAACTGCAGGCTCCTGTCCTGCCTGCCAAAACCATCCTGGTCCCTGCAGGGCCCCTTGGGGTGCCCCTGGGAGAGACACCTCCAGGCCTCTTCCAGCTCAGGCTGCTTGCAGCCCCAAACTGCTAAGTTGTGCAAAATAAATATGTTTTGTGGGAGGCGAGAGAGAAGCTGAGGTGTCCTGCCTAGATGCCACACTCTGATACAGGTACCGCTAACACTACAGATGTTCCTTTATTCCCAGTGTTTTCTGTGAGATTTACTGCAGTTTGCACATACACTCAGTAACCAGAAGTTGGTAAATGCAGCTGATTTTACAGGAAAATGTGTCTTTAACAAATGCTCTATGGATATATTATAGAGACGTTGCAAACATTACAACATATCTTTTATAGTTTTATTAATGGGGACAAACATCGTGTTTGTGGCCGGAGAAAACAGAAACCGTTTGGTATCTGTTTTTTCCTGATCATAGATTTTCATTTGCTCAGACTAGATCTCCATGTGTGTGTTATTCCAAACACAAGATAAGTGCAGTTGGAGTGGATCTCAACTTGCCTCAAGATATCAAAGCAGGTGTGATGGGCAGAGAGCACAGGATGTCACACAGCAGATTTTTAGCCATGCAGAAAGGACTGATGAAAAGATGTTGTGTTTGCACTTCAGTAGAGAAAACTGTGCGTGTGTGTGCCTGGGATGGACAGGTACAATATTAGAAATAATGAGAGTTAACACACTTCTTCTTACTTGCTAAAGAACGTGTATTTCTGTGGAGCAGTACAAGTGTGGGATAATGCTGTGAGGGACGCTGAACACTTTGTGATGCATGACTGGGTGATTTCTTTTGCCCACAGCTTGTGGCACAGCCCACATCAGGGCGCTGTGCAGCTGGCACATGTGCTGCATCTCTGCCATTGTCACTCGAGGGATGCTCCACCTTGCCCAGTCTTAGCTCTGCCATAATTTCCCATCCCACTTCCAGCAAGAGAGAGCTGGTGGCTCTTCCTGCAGCTGCAAAAGTGCTGTGCAGGCTGAGAACATTCCTTTTGCCTGCTTGCTGCCAGAGGCAAGCAGTAAAAGTGCAGGGCGAGGAGCTGCTGGCTGCAGTGGTGTGTGGCAAGCCCAGGGTCAATGACAAAGAAAGAGTGTCTAGTTGAGCGAGTGTTCCTTGAGCTGACATCCTCCTACTAACAACCAATTACCTTCAGCACTTCCCCATCCCTGGAGCACCCAGTCCCTTTCCTTGAAACACACTTGTGGACAAAAACACCCTGAAAACTTCTCGTTCCACCTCAGTCCCTCTCACCCATGGCCATTTTATGGAGCTGTTCTAGCTCGTCCACCATGTATTTTGGCACCTGGGAATCTTCCTAACCTGCGTGAAGCACACAGCTTCATGGCTGGAGGGCTTTTTGCAGCAGCAGCAGCAGCACGGTCTGACTGAGACTATTGCATGAGGTAAGATGGGTCAACTGTATGTTGATACCTGTAAGCATTAAGCAAATTTTGTGTCTGTGAAAGTTACCTAATCAGGTCGTATTCCTTAAATGTTTCAAATGGGGTTTCTCAGAAACATTCTTTGAGCTGGCGCTCTCTGCTGTAGCCAGCACAGCTCGAGGGAGCAGCATTGCTGATGGCAAAAAAGAGTGTGTGTGAGACAGAGCTCCAAAACACCACAAATCCTGGTGCCTGCACCTGCTGTGGAGACATTTGAGAAGGACCTTCTCTCAGAAGAACCACACTTCACCGAGTGACCAGGGGACCCCATTTCCACTTCATCAGTCAGCCAAGGAGTAGCAGTGCAGTTAAGATGAAGAACAAACCTCCACACCTGTTTTTTCTCTGCTCAGGAGTTCCAGAAGAATGTAAAACTGCTCAGTTAATGGCGGCAGTGATGGCTGAGAACTGGAAGCTAGCAGACTGATGGCTTCTGAGGTAATCCACCAGCCTACTGACTGATGTCAAGCTTTTCTACCAAACAACTTCTTAGGAACTGCATTTGTTTCTACTCCTTTGTAGTGTGTAAGATGTTGGGAATACCTAATACTGCCCACAACATTTGAAAAATGATTTTAAGGTCTGATGCCCCTGCTGGAAGTCTTTGGAATAGTCTGTGGGAATGTGGTTCGGTGGTACAGTCAGCTGATCACAACTGCTGCTGGGGACACTGTTGGGCTGCAGCAACCTCAGACAAACGTTGTCCCTGTGTCTTAGGACAGCATCTAAAGCCTGAGGCAGTCTGGATACAGAGGAGTCACTTTCATCATCTTCATTTGTGCAGCATTTTCCCAGTAGAGGTGCAGATCCGTGAGTAATAGTGACAGCTTGGAAAAAGTTACTCTTTGTGGAAGTTCTAGAAATAATCAACAGATTTCAGCAGTTTGAGGCTGTAGGCAGGAGGAAGAAGGAGCAGTGCCCTGCTACACTTTGTCTTGATTTACTTTTACATATTGCTTGTGCCCAGAGGACAGCCTTGAGTCTTTGCAGCCATTTTGCCTCTCACAGCTACCCTAAAAGCAACAGCTACGTCTTGCAAGCATCCAAATGCCCTGAAAACCTATGAATTTTATCTTCAAGACAGACCTGGAGCAACTGCAGTGAATAAATGCCATTTTTCTAGATGTGGTCTGGTGTGTGGCAGATGACTGCATTGCCCAGTACCACTGATAAGAAGTGTTAATGACTCTGCACCCAGGAAGAGCAGCAACAGGTTCAGGTAACAAGAAGTAACTTCTGTTCAGCCCTTTGCACATCATTATGCATCTGGCTTTAGTCATCTGGAGCACCCAGAAAGGCTGGTGAAGCTTTACAGGAGAGCTATCCATGTTCTTTGTTCTTCAGAGGTCCCTTGATGACATCCTGAAGAAGACGTGATGAAACAAGTAGTTTAATCCTTGGGCAATACCATGATGCCAATGAAGAGCAGATTTCTTCCAGCCTTGAATCTGCTCTTTAATTTTCTCTCTCTAAGTCAGTGGTGTCTATCATCTTGCTATGCAGTGAATGCACTCCCATTACATTAACATTTATTTCTCAACTATGTCAGTTCTAATGTTTTCCTTCATTAAAATGAGCCCACCACAGCCTACACCTACTCATTCACGTGCCTCTCTACACACATATCTGTGGTGTGTCCGACCACAACTGTCATCATATGTGGGTCTGTGTGGAGTCTGGTGCGCACTCACAGTTGTGTGCAGGAAAGATCCTGTGCAGGGCAACCTCTGCAGGACCTTTGTAGTGTCTGGAGCAGCAGTAAAGAATTTGGGATTGGAAACTGGCTGCTGTGTAATTTATTGAGATTACATTCTTGTGCTAGGTTTTGCAATCTAACAAAGCCTTTGCTGTAATGAATTTACAGCCTAAGTGGCGTTGTTCTGTTCTTGATTACAAGCTGCTTTTCAGAAAAAAAATACAGTTTATTGTATTAAAATGTTTCTTGAAATAGAAATTTAATCTAGGAAAAGCCTCTCAGTATAACCCACTTTTATTTACGTCAGTAGTTGAAATTGCACATACTAAAGGAGAACATAAAGGTTCTTTCATTTCGTTTGATGTTCTTTGTCTAGTTTTGTGTGAGAGTTGGGGTTACGTGACCAGCCTGTGGCTGTAACAGTTGTCAGTTCATTTAAATCAGTGGTTTTGTTTCTTCTTGTTTACCACGAAGTTCATTTGTTCGTTAGCAGTAACACCCGGACGTAGAGTGCCGGGAAGGGAAAGCTGCAGGTGAGCTCACCTTGAGGTAGGAGAAATCCCACACAAAGCGAGCACGGGTTCACGAGCGCTTCTGGTTTTCCGTCTGTGTCAGAGATGATGTTCTGATCGTCTCTTATGTCACGATGCAAAAGGTTTTTTAGTGCGATTTGCAAAAGTCTGGAAGGAGCTTAAAAGTAAGAATCTGTGAAAAGAAAATCTCGTCCGCTCTCAGGGCAGTGGGTGAGCGGTAGAGATTTACAGGTCTTGCCAGGCAGGTGACCTGTGAAGATGAGAGTCCTGAAAAGATAACGTAGGAGCAAACTTTGCCAGGATATAGGACAGGTGGATTCAGGGGGCCACTGAGTTAGAGACATTTTGCAGAGCCTCCTGGTTCTTTTCCCAGTTTCAGTGGGCTTCATTTGACAAAGGAAGTAACTGGAAAATTTGCCTAGAAATATTTGACCTTCAGAAAGGCCTCTAGGGCACAATTACCTGATGTTCAGTGGACTGGTTCACATGGTTTCCATTCTAAATGGTTTTCTAGGTTCACCCATGTGTGGAAAGGAGACTGATTATGTGGAGGAGGGCAAATAAGAAACTTCAGGAAGGAGGGTAGCACTCCAGGGAATATTACTGGTGACGTTTGCTTCGAAGGGAGGAAAAGGCAAATAAATGTAAGCAGCTCCAAGTAGCCTGTTTGGCTTTGAACTTCAAAGTAAAATAGCTCAGGAGGGGTCTGAGGCACCCGAGCTGTTCCATGGAGTCAGGTAGCAACTGGAGATACCTTGGACTGAGCTTTCTTAGCCGGGTGACTAATGCCTTTTTTTTTTTTCCCTAAGTACTGGAAAACACAACGGAAACCCCACTTGCCCCTGATTTATTTACTTCTCCCCTTGGTTGCCTTAGTCACAGAAGGCCACTTGGCTGTCCAGCCACCAGTGTTCAAGCCAAGCTCTGGCCAGGCCCTCCCTGCAGAGCATCATCTCTTTCCACTGTGTACCTCCGACACAGAAGCAAAGCCCGTGGGTTATCTAGAACTGCAATCTCAACTAGGCTTTAAGGAAAATACTTTTTTAAGGAAATAAATTATATGGTTGTCACAAAAGTACCTCTACCATGCAGTCTTTTCGGTGGAAGGTGTGATCAAGTGCACCCATAAGTGTTACCTCACTAGTTTGGTATTGGCAGAGGGGCAGAGCAGCTTTTTACACCCTGAGCTCCTCTCAGAACTGCACAAGTGTGTATCGTTGTGGAAAAAAGATGATCAGATTTTGCATTTGAAGTACTGGCTTGGACATTGACACTCTAAATCCAGACAGGTAGCAGTCAGAATCCATGGGGCATCACAGTCTGTCCTGCCCCAGAGGTCCTTTGAAGAGAAGTTTTGATTGTGCCCCCTGTAGTGTGCAGAGTGTGTCTGACTTGGGGTTCAAACCTGTCTCTTTGGGGAAGCAGGAGTTGGTGGTGGAGCTGGGCAGAGACACGTGAGCAGTGGAGTGGGGATCTGAGCACAGTTGTCCCGAAGGGGTGGAACTGCTGTGCTTTTATTGTTGGCTTGGCACTGTGTGAGGTCAACCTGCCAAGTTTAACTTTGCACCCAAAGCATTGGACTCGCGTTTCCACGGAATTTCAGGACTTTGGAAATGTTCTGTTGCTTTTCAGCGTGAGCTCATGAACTTGGAATATAATTGTCCTGTGGGTACAAAACAGATGAAGAGTAAGTCCTCATGTAAGGGCTGAGGTGGTCTCAAAGCTCAAAGCGGTGGTCTTTCATCTCTTTGTTTTCCATGAAGTTCAGGAGTTACTCTGAGCAGGATTTGCGTCTGTTCAGGGAGACAGAAGAAGAGTAATGTGTTAGAAACAGAAGAACCCGGAATAAGATCTTTCAGGAAGCCATTTCTGTTCCTGGGTGAGACATCCCAATCAAAAGTGGATTCAGAAAAGTGCTCAAGCACGTGCTTACACCAGCAACAGCTGCTCCACTGGAAGGCCAGTTTCGTTTCAGTTCACAGAAGCATCAGTGTGGGATAATAGGGAGTTTGTCAGGCTTGTGCCTCCTTTTTGGAGGCTGAACAGCCCACACCCATCCCTGCTTCTGGATTCCTGCCCATTCTGGCAATTTATTTGCCCCATCCTTGAATTTATTTGTTCATCTTGGTCTTCGCAAGTGTACCAAGGTCTGCCAAGCCTACAGCAGTTGTCAGATGGGTGCCTAGACTTACTGGAGAGACATTATGGAAGTTTTCTGCCTTGCTGCAACACCGGCTGCTTGTTCACAGCTGATTGCAAAGAGGAGCTGACATCAGGGCACTGAGAAGTGTGGCTCTACAGATATGCACTCCCTGCATTTCTGACTAGAGGGTATGTGCTGAGTCGTTAAACTGGCAGAGAGACTGAAATATTTGAGAGGCTTCTAGTGGAGCCTGCTTTTAACTATCTGGAGTTGGGCAAAGGGCTGCAGTCAGTACATGCTTTTGGCTTGAACTTGCACTTCTTCAGGCTTGGAGCAAGAATGGAAGAAATGTTCCGAGAGAAAATTCCATGTATGTCTTCTGCCATCTGCTAATAGCGTGTGTGAGCAGCTCTGCTGCCAGAAACCAAGGAGCAAAGATAACATCATCGTGGAGAAAATTGCACTGCACTGAGAATGAGACTTGACTCCAGATGACTTGATAGCTCAGCACCCGCTGGGGCCAGGTCTGGGGCTGAGTTCTGCTCACGGACACTTGTGTAGACCCAGGGTAATGTTGCTCAAACTAGCGTGAGCTCTTGCGGGTGAAACAGGCTGGAGAGCTGGGCAGAGAGAAATTTAATGAACTATAACAAGGGCAAGTGTAGAGTCTTTGCATCTGGGCAAGAACAATCCCAGGTACCAGTATAGGTTGAGGGTTGACCTGTTGGAGAGCAGTGTAGGAGAAAAGGACCTGGGGGGTCCTGGTGGACAGCAGGATGACCATGAGCTAGCAGTGTGCTCCTGTGGCCAAGAAGGCCAACAGCATCCTGGGGTGGATCAGAAGCAGGGTGGTTAGCAGATCAAGAGAGGTTCTTCTCCTCCTCTACTCTGCCCTGGTGAGGACCATATCTGGAGTATTGTGTCCAGTTCTGGGCCCCTCAGTTCAAGAAGGACACGGAGCTGCTGGAGAGAGACCAGCTCAGATCCACAAAGATGATGAATGAAGTGGAACTCCTCCCTTATGAGGAAAGGCTGAGGGATCTGGGTCTCTTTAGCTCGGAGAAGAGGAGACTGAGGGGTGACCTCATTAACGTCTATAAATATGTGAAGGGTGGGTGTCAGGAGGA
>JAOXOE010031336.1:0-10631 GCA_028565055.1 Phoeniculus purpureus
ACCGACCCTCGCCACCCCCCCCGCGTCCCAGAAGCCCCGACCCGGGGGAACTACACGGCCTCAACCCCCATCCCCGACCCCCAACTCCTCCCTGATGCAACCCCGCTCTCACCATGGCGGCAACGCCGAGGGGGAAGGAGGCGGGGGCAGCACTTCCGGGTCACGTGGGGCGCTGACCGGAACTGCGTCACCTGTTGCTATGGAGCCTCTGGGTGAGACCCGGGCTGTGGGAGGGGGCTGGGAATGGGGACCCTACAGAAGACAGTGGGGTCCCTAAACAGAGGGTAGCGATGGGGGGGGGTCGGTCCTGAGGAGGAATAGGGACGTGGACGTGATCCCCACAGGGCCTTTCTGAGGGGCGGATAAGGCCGTAGCTGGGAGCCCTGTGGGGTTTTCCTTGACGGGGCGGACAGGGCCGTGGCTAGGCCCCTGTTGGGGGAATGAGGCAATGACCAGGACCCCTGTCTGTGGGGTTTTCTTTGAGAGGGTAATAGGGTCATGGCTGGGACGTCTTTGGGGTTGTCCATTAAGGGGTAATAGGGTCATGGCTGGACCCCTGTGGGGTTTTCCTTGAGGGAGGGAATAGGGCTGTGGCTGGGACCCCTGTGGGATGTCCCTGAAGGGAGAATAGGACTGAGACCCTTGTGGGGTGTCCCTGAGGGGGTAATAGGGCCATGGCTGGACCCCTATGAGGTTTTCCTTAGAGGGAGAATAGCGCGAGGGCTGGGACCTCTGTGAGGGGAATGGGGCAATGACCAGGACCCCTGTGGGGGTTTTTCTATGAGGGAATACTGGGGTCAGAGCAGGAATCCCTGTGGATTCCTTTGTGGGGTTTTCCCTGAAGGGAGAATAGGGCTTTGGCTGGGATCTCTGTAGGGCTTTCCCTGAGAGGATAACCCAGTCACTCATCCTTCTTTCTCCTTCCCTAAGGGTTTGCCCTTCCCTAAGGGGAGAACATGGCCACGAGCTGTGGGGAGGTGTCCAGGGCTCTGCTGTTCTTGTCCGCAGCAGTGTGGCCACAGGCTGGGCCCCTTGAGCAGCCTTTCCTGTGGCTGGGCTGGGTTTGCTGCAGGGTTTTTCCCTGAGGGAGAAGCATCAGCACCCCAGAGCAGGATCCTGCGGGATGGGAGACAGCAGCCAGCCAGGCTGGGGAAGGTTGTCCATACTGGGAAGGTGGCAGTGGGCCAGACCAGACCCTCTGCAGAGGATGAAACGGGCTGTGAGGGTGAACTGAGGCCATCAAACCACTGAGCTCTGGCTGTGCCACAGGAGAGGCTGCGGCGCTGGTGCTGGTAGCAGTGCTGTGGGGCAGCACCGGGCCGTTCCTGCGGTCGGGCGCAGCGGGGCTGGAGGAGGTACAGCGCCAGGGCCGCCTGCAGCAGCTGCTGGCTGAGATCCGCTTCCTGGGCCTTAACTACAAGGTGAGCCCCAGCCTGGCTTCCTGCACCAGGGTGTCCAACAGACTTTGAGGCCAAACATTGAGCACTGGGGCCAGTTTGGGGTGCCACAGAATCAGAAGGACATTGAGGGGCTGGAGTGAGGCCAGAGAAGGGCAATGAGGCTGGGGAAAGGGCTGGAGAACAGGACCTGTGGAGAGCAGCTGAGGGAAGTGGGGTTGTTTAGTCTAGAGAAGAGGAGGCTGAGAGGAGACCTTCTTGTTCTCTCCAGCTACCTATAAGGAGGTTGTAGCGAGGCTGGTGCTGCTCTCTTCTCCCAAGTTCCTAAGGATAGGACGAGGGGAAATGGCCTCAAGTTGCATCAGGGGAGGTTTAGATTGCATCTTGGGAAGAGGTCCTTTGCTGAGAGAGTGGCTGGGCACTGGAAGAGGCTGCCCAGGGAGGTGGTGGGGTTCCTGTCCCTGGAGGTGTTTAAAAACCGAGTAGCTAGAGCACTTGAGGCCATGGTCTGGGGGTTAGGGAGCTGTTGGGGTGAGGGCTGGGCTTGATGATGCTGGAGGTCCTTTCCAGCTAGGATGATTCTAGGATTCTTTGGGGTTATTCCTACCTGTTACTGTGCAACATTCTGGGTCTGGGCTCCTTCACTCAAGTGCACAGTGGGTTTGTGTGTGGTGGTAGCTCACAGGTCCCTGTTCTTCCTGTAGTACATGGTGCCATTTCTGCTCAATCAAGGTGGATCTCTCCTCTTCTATCTCACCTTGGCCTCTGCAGGTCAGTTTTCTTCGCTTTCATGGAGTGGGTTGGTTGGGATTTTGGGAAGCTCAGTGCTATTGGTTACTCTGGCGACTCAGCTAAACGTCAAGGAGCTGTCTTATCATAATCATCAATAAAATAAGTGTCTCAAGATTGGGTCAAGATTACCTTTTCAAGCTGTTTGTGTTAAAACGTTTGGTTTCAGATCTGTCCCTGGCAGTACCGCTCTGTAACACCCTGGCTTTGATTGTCACACTGGTGACTGGCAAGATTCTGGGAGAGGACGTCGGTGGGAAAAGTAAGTGACACGTAAAACATTTCCTCTCACCATCTCCTGTACCTACTGCCCACATCTTGTCAGTGGGAAGGGCTGGGAAGTGGAAGATAGAGCCAGCTATATAAGCATGAAAGGCCTAAGCAGGTATTTAAATGTAAGAGAAGCACTGAACACTGTGCCCACCATGGAAAAGGAGGCTCCCACAAGCCCCCCCCATCAACACCCACCCTTCTTTCTTTGCCTTATGTCCTGCAGTAACATTACCCTGCTCCAAGAGTCAGAAAAGGGAAGGAAACCTGAGAGCTTAAACCCATCAGGCACTGGTACAGCAGCTGTAGGGACACACAAAGGTGTTTTACAGAGACACACAGATGATTAGGGGTTGGAAGGGGCCTCCAGGGGTCATCGGGTCCAACCATCCTGCTCAAGCAGGACCACAGAACCTAAGACAGGTCACACAGAAACACATCCAGAGGGTCTTAAAAGTCTCCAGAGAAGGAGACCTCCACGATCTCCCCAGGCAGCCCATTCCAGTGTCACCTTTACAGCAAAGAAGTTTCTCCTCAGGTTGAGGTGGCACTTCCTGTGCTCCAGCTGACACCAGTACCCCTTGTCCTACCCAGGGCGCAAGGGAAAAGAGATTGTCTCTTCCTTCTTGACCCCCAGCCCTGATGCATTTATAGACAGGGATTAAGTCCCCTCATAACCTTCTCCTCTCCAAACTGAAAAGCCCCAGGTCTCTCAATGTTTCCTCATAAGGCAGGTGCTCCAGTCCCCTCATCGTCCTTGTGACCAACTCTCTCAATCAGATCTGTGTCCCTCTTGAACCAGGGAGCCCAGAACTGGGCACTGTCTTCCAGCTGTGGCCTCACTAGGGCAGAGTAGAGAGGGAGAAGTTGTTTTGTTGTTGTTTAAGCTCAGTTCTCACTCATCAGACATCCAGTGTCAGCAACAGCTTCTTAAAAACCCCATGTTGTCCGGCTCGTTTCGGCAGGGGCTGTGGCAGGGATGCTGCTCACTGTCCTCGGACTCGCGCTCTGCCTGGCTGGTTCCTGAAGGAGATGCAGCGAGAAGCAGAACCTCAGCAGAACCTGTTCCAAGGTAACCCCCGTGGAGAAGGGGGTGGGTTCTGGCTCAGCAGCAGACCCTGTGGCTCAGTTGCTCCTGGAGAGGTCTGTTTGGACTCAGAAATGCCAAAACCCATGCAAACACAGACTGGGTTCCCTGAACACCAGGGTGGGACAGGGCTTGGTGCAAGGATCTCTGAGTTCATGCCTTGAATGATGGATTTTTGGGGGTGTTTTAGGGCAGGGGTGACGGAACTGTCTTGTTCAGCACTGGAGGGGTAATAAATGGTTAATAAAGTGTTCAGAGGGAGCTTCTGGGACCAAGTGGTTGTTCTGTGGAAGGAATCTGTTCAGGAATTCCCCCTCTCTCATGGCCAAGCAGGAGGTGTGTGTTCTGCTGGCAGTTCTTCCTTCTCGAGGTCAGATACAAACCAGTTTAACCCCAGTTCAGAACAGCAGCCGCCTCCTCTGCCACATCATCACACCAGAGCGATGAAGAAAGGTGGGGGAAGACCCTGATTTCTCTCCTCAGGCCTGGATGATGTGGGTCCTCGATTGTACAAGAGTTTGGGAACCAACAAAGAACACAGCCAGCCCCTGGGGTGATAGAAATGTGGGATTACTGGGCTTTTGGTGTTACCAGCAGCCCTTTTTCCTGCCTGTGGTGAGAAGAAACACAATTCCTCATGTAGTGCTTTGCTATTGCAGAAGCATTCTGGGGTTAAATTCCTGGACTCCATTTCCAGTTGGAAATGCAAACTTGGGGCTCTACATTCAACTCAAAGGCAGTTTGGCACCTGATGATTTGCTCCCACCGCAGAGGGGAGCTCTGAGACACAACTGTGTGGTCTGGGGAGGGGGAAGCCAAACTCTAAAGCTCCCCACAGAACCCCAGAGTGATTGAGGCTGGCAAAGCCCTCTGAGCTCTTCTAGCCCAGGACCTAACATCACTCCAGCAGCCACACCAGGGCACTCAGGGCCACAGCCATACTAGCCTTCAACACCTCCAGGGATGGGGACTCTGCCACTGCCCTGGGCAGTCCAAACATGTTTATTTGGTGCCAGCTTCTAAGTTTCCCCTAGTTACAGGCCAAGTTCTGCTCAAGCAGCTCTGTCGGGGAGTACTGTGAGACCACAGCCAGGAAGCATCTGACCCAGCTCACAGAGCCATGACATGGAAGAAATCAGCTCTCTGGGACAGGAGTGAAGATAGAAGACACCAAAAATAAAGTCCAGGAAAGCCTTAACGCAGCAGGAAGCTGTAAAACTCACACCCAGTTGACGATCTCAGCTCTCCAAAACACACAACCCTGCTGTTACACCTCTGTTCTCTGCTTTCTGAAGTTCCCTCTGGTGGTTACTTTCATCCTCACACACCATAGAGAAGCACAGAGTTTCCTTTAACCTCATGGACAGCAGTTGTATGACAAAAACAGACTTATGTGACAAACCGCCAACAGAGGGGTGTCTGCACAGAAGCACCTGTGATCCATCGTCACACCGGCAGAGCCACCGACCCTTCTGCAGTGTTTGTTGTCTCCACTGTTTGGCTGGTTCCTATAACAGAGCAGCAGCTTCTCAGCTTCCGGCAGAGAAGTTGCCTGTGGGAGGACACAACCTCCTCCTCCCCAGGGTGTTTTCATTCAGCAGAGGCAGCGCTCGCTCCGCAGCGGATTGCATTCCCACCCAGTCAGTGCCTGACCAACGGGGCAGCCGGCACTTAGCTGAGAAATAACCAAACCAGTTGCTCTCTCTGGTGCTCAACTCTGGATTTCAGGCATTTTCCTTACACCAACAGCTTTGAAAACACTTTCTTCCAAGCAATGAGCAAACCTCCAGCCCTGAAGCTGATAGCACTGAACAGGAGGGTGACAGAAAGGATGGCTCTAGCTGAAGACCACCGAGAGGATCCTGTAAGCTGCTTGGCTGCAGACTGTACACCTCAGCGTCCAGCACGCAGAGCCCTGGGGCACCAGCAGCTCCAAGTGAACAACTGCCTTCCTCTCCTCGCTGCTGCATAGTCACCACCATTCAGCAGCTCCTCACCACTGGACACTTGGGTTCCATTCACCCTGCAGAGCCTGGAGGAAGAGAGTGAAGGTTTAGAGCTGCCCCACACCCTGAACAACCCCTCAATGTGGATGCAGACCTGTGCCAAGAAGGAAACAGGGCAGGGAGGATCGGACAAGGCAGTAGCTGACACATTACACCCCGTGAGCAGTGAGATGCAGCAGATCTCGGCTTTCTCCTTGGGTGTCAGTAACCGGATCCACGAGGGGAAGGCAGGCTGGACTTGTTGGGTAACAGCTCCTTCCTCTAGACACGACCCCCACTTTGAATGCTGCAGGCTGCTTATTGCTTTTTCAGCAGACACCAGCAACACCAGCACCCAGCACGTTGGGGTTTTCTCAGATTTCAAAACCAGAAAACCAAAGGGGGCTGCAAAAAGAGAGGAGAAACAGCTGCCTGAACTCAAGTCCTCGGTGCTGCTTCTGCTCTGGACTTACAGAAAGGGGAGTCACCACTGCCTCATCCCAACACCCACCTGTGAGCAGCTCTGCTGCACAGGTCGGCTTCTTCCATCAGCATGGCCGGCAGCAGGTCCCACTGCAGCAGGGAGCTGTTGGCCATTGGCACCGGGAAAGGAGGGCTCAGCAAATCCCCATTCTGGAAGAGACAGCGGTGGAAACAACCCAGAGGGTGGAATCAGCCCGACAAGAAGGTATTACTGCATGGTGCGGGGCAGGTGGGGGTTCTTCTGCCATCACACCCAGACCTTTGACTTCCAGAGAGCTACAGTGTGGAACTAGAGACCGAGTTCAGTGCTCAAGAACAGTGACAGCCTTGGCATCAAGCTTCTCGCTCCCTGGGACGCTGCCTGTTCCCCTGGGATGCTGCCAGCTCTGCCCTCAAGCTCGCTGCTGCCAGGTGAGGTTTGTTGTCAGCAACACCGTGGCCTCTCACAGTTCCTGTAGCACTTCCACCTGATCTTGTACCTCACAGCTTTAAATCTCAACTTTGCTTTCATTGGTGCCAGCCTCAACATCTGTCACAGCTGCCCCCTGATCCAGCTCAAGGAGTCACCTGCAGACCCTGGCGGTTCCTCAACCCCCGGAGCTCCTTCCTCCTGTGATGTAAATAGCTGTGAGAACAAAACAGTGATGTTTCCACACAGCTACTGGGCTAAAGAACAGGGAGGAAACAACCAAGGACTCTGCCTTGGAGCAGGAGTCGCCCTTTTTGTCACTTCCTAAATTCTCCATGTCCCACATCAGCTTCACTCTAAAGTCTCCTTCATCAAACCCAGCGACCAAAGGCCCCTCTCTGCTCACTTGAGCTTTCTGAACAGCTCAAAGCCCGCAGCACCATCTTGCAGGTCCCCCAGCCCTGTGATACTGGGGCACGCGGGGGTTCCTCACAGCCAAGGGTGCACGAATGCTCTTGGTTACATCCTTCAGAAGCGCCTCAAGGGTCAGGAGCCGCTACTGGGTCACTACAAACCTCCTCCTGGTGAAGAAGGGGTCACTGCACCATCGCAGTCTTGGCTGGAAGAGCCAGAGCTCAGCCCCCAGAGCTCATCCTGGGGGGCCAAGCAAGTCCCCACTGAACACAGAAGTGAACAGACCGATGTGGGGAGTGGAGGAGAGCCCCAGCCAGCCTCCTGCTGAGCCCAGACCCTCCTGATCAGCGGCTCTCACACTGGGCTGTCCCTCCCCAGTGCAGTCTGGTGTGACTGGAACACTGGCCCAGCGGGGGGAAGCTGTGGGCCTTCCTGGAGGTCACAACCAACCTGCAAAGCACCTTTCTACTGGAGAACCAGGAATCTCTCAGACACCAAGAACTGTGAGGTCCCTCAGCAGCCACCAGCCTGGAGGTTTAACCAGCACCGGTGTCTTTACGGCAGCAGCTGACATCCCACCCAGAAGCTGCCAGAGATTCAGAGCTGAACTTCTGAAAGGTTTTTATTCACAAACAAGTTGTCCATCAGGAACAGGAGGATACAGCTGCCACAAGGCAAAGGTGACCCTTCAAGCAGGAGGAGACTCAGGGTCACAGTAGGGCCACAGTGCCACATGGAAAGTCCTTGCTTGAGGGACCCTGAACTCCCCTGAACCAGATCTTTGCACAGACAAAGCCCCTAAGTCCTTCCAGCAGACTCTGCCACACAGGACCTCATTTCGTGAAGGTTCAGGAGGATGTGACATTGCTGCCCACCAAACACACAGGGAAGTCAGGAAACCCTTCTAACTTTATAAATCAACCAGGTGGTCCATGAAATCCACTGTGAGCTGAGATCCTGCAGAGCGGTGATGTGCAGAGCCGTCCCCAACACAGCCCAGGCCAGGCCCAGTTCAGCAAAGAGCTCAGTCCTGCAAGTTCAAAGCACCTGCTGCCATCAGGCATTTGAGTTCCTCCACAAACCTCTAGTTCCTCCTCCATCAGCTGCTCAGAAAGTGCCTTCTGGAATCGACAGTCTTCTCAGCCTCCATCTTCTCCCAGGACTATCCAGCTCAGCTAGCAGAAGTCAGGTTCTTATGGAAGGAGCCGTCGCTGGGATCCACTCCAGGACACACAACCACCTCCCTGGCTCCACAGTGCTGTTCGATCCTGCTTTGAGCAAACAATCTCACTGAAAAGAAACTAAAGGCTTCCCCTGCCGCCTTCATCCGAAGCAGAAAACATCAGCCTGCAGAGCTGGAGATCCCCTGAGCTGCTGCTGTCCGTGAGGTCACAGCTCCGCTGCTTCTCTGCAGAGCCCCGCTGCGCCCTCCTACGCGTCAGGAGCCCCCAGCTTCTGTTTCAGCATCAAGTACTGCACAAGAAAGAAAACCGAGTGCTCATGATTCCACAGGCAGAGCTCTGCCACCATCCAGCCCAGCCCTTGCTAACCGGCACCGTTCAAGCCCAGCCCCACTGCAGATGGCACTGGTGTGACCCACTGGGTTGGAAGAGGCAGGCTCAAGCTCTTACTTTTTCCCGGCTGGCGATCGCTTGTTGCAACCACAGCAACTCCATCATCAAGTGCTTTCTGTAGGCCTGGAGACCGGCACGAGTCTGTGGGAGCTCCTTGAGTGGCGTTCCTGCCAAGAGATGGAACAAGCTCCTGTGAGAACAAAGACTGCAGCCACCGCCTCTCTTGTGAGAAGCTGTTCTGACCCAAAGAGCTGAAATCGATGGCTCAATGTCCACACAGAGAAGTGTGATGGGTGCTGCTACTGTCAGCATCGTGGACAGTGGAACTGAGTACCCTTCAGTCAATCTGCTAATGACACCCAACCGGGTGGTGAAGTCAACACCCTGCAGGGAAAGGAGGCCATCCAGAGGGACCTCGAGAGGCTCCAGAAGTGGGCTGTGCAAAGGGCATGGAGTTCAACAAGGGCAAGGATCTGCCCCTGGGTCGAGGCCATCCCATGCACCAGTACAGACTGGGAGGAGAAAGGATGGAGGACAACCCTGAGGAGAAGGACTTGGGGGTGGGGGTGCCAGGAGCTGTCAGTGTGCACTGGCAACCCAGAGAGCCAACCGTGTCCTGGGCTGCATCCAAAGAAGCAGGGACAGGCGGTTGAGGGTGGGGATTCTCCCCCTCTACTCTGCACTAGTGTTAGACCCCACCTGGACTCTTGGGTCTAGTTCTGGAGTCCCCAGCATGAGGACACAGAGCTCCTGGAAGCAGTCCAGAAGAGAGCAACTCAAATGATCAGAGGGCTGCAGCACCTCCCCTATGAGGACAGGCTGAACAAGGTGGGGTTGTTCAGCCTGGAGGAGGCTCCCAGGTGACCTTTGAGCAGCTTCCCAGTCTCTGAAGGGGGCTACAAGAAAGCTGGGAAGGGCTTTTGACAGGGGTGACAGCGAGAGGACAAAGAAAAAGAGTTCCAGACTGGAAGAGGGGAGACTGAGGTTGGACATAAGGAACAAATTCTTTGCTATGAGGGTGGGGAGATGCTGGAACAAGTTGCCCAAGGGAGTTGTGGCTGCCCCATCCCTGGCAGTGTTGAAGGCCAGGTTGTCTGGGGCCCTGAGTAACCTGCTTTAGTGAAGGTGTTGCTGCCTGTGCAAGGGGGTTGGGACTGGATGATCTTTATGGTCCCTTCCAACCCCGGCCATTCTATCATTCTTCAGGATATTCTTAAGATTTTAGTTCTCTGAGGACCTACTGTGCCCCCTGCACCCACCCCAGGCCCAGAAGAGAACCCACTGGGTGCTGGCTCGGCTCTTACCCAGGTAGGCTTTGAGGGACTCTGCTTCCAGGCTTACGCTGTCCCACGCAGAGGGTCTGTGGCTGCTGCCCTGCCAGTCCTCGCTCTGTGCCGGACCACTGCGCCCCTCTGCACTGAGTTTGCCGGCATCAGCCCTGAGATTTGGGCGACTCACTACACGGCGTCCACCTGCAGAGCGCAGCTCTTTCTTGCTTGGCCACTGGGCTGGAGGTTTTGCACTGCTGCAGCCCCAGTCCCGCTCTGGCTCAGAGGCATCCAGCTCCTCCTGTGGGTTCTCAGTGCCAAGCTCATCCCAGGGCACAGCCTTGTCCCTTCGTGTAGCCACATCCCTCAGGACAGCCTTGTCCCTCAGGACAGTCTTGTCCTTCAGCACAGCTTTATCTCTTCGTACAGCTTTGGACCTTTGTTCAGCCTCGTCCCTTGGCACAGCCCTGTCCCTCAGCACAACCTTGTCCCTTGGCACAGCTTTGTCCCTTTGTACAGCCTCATCCTCTGGCACAGCCTTGATCCTTCGTTCAGCCTCATCCCTTGGCACAGCCTTGTCCCTCAGCACAGCCTCAACCCTTTGTGCAGCCTCATTGCTTGGCACAACCTTGTCCCTTCGTGAAGCTGCATCCTTCAGTACAGCCTCTTCCCTTTGTACAGCCTTGACCTGTTGTACAGCCTCAACCCTTGGCACAGCCTTGTCGCTCAGCACAGCCTCATCCCTTGGCACAGCCTTGTCCCTCAACACAGCCTCGTCCCTTTGTGTAGCCTCATTGCTTGGCACAACCTTGTCCCTTCGTGAAGCCTCTTCCCTTTGTACAGCCTTGACCTGTCGTACAGCCTCAACCCTTGGCACAGCCTTGTCGCTCGGTACAGCCTCCACCCTTAGCACAGCCTTGTCCCTCAGCACAGCCTCATCCCTCAGTACCCTTGG
>JAOXOE010031337.1:0-12037 GCA_028565055.1 Phoeniculus purpureus
CTGATCCACCCCAGGATGTCATTGGCCTTCTTGGCCACAAGGGCACATTTCTGGCTCATAGTCATCCTGCTGTCCACTAGGACCCCCAGGTCCCTTTCCCCTACACTGCTCTCCAACAGGTCAGTCCCCAACCTATAGCGGTACCTGGGGTGCAAATATAAGCTAAGTAGCATTCTGAATGAACAAAAAGAAAAAGGGAGCAACATAAAGAAATTTAATCACAAAGCAAATTTGCTTCAATCGTGGCGAAATTTGTCTTGTGTGACTTTAAAATGCACGTCTACTGCACTAAGTCCCAAGGCAGTGCAGTGCTGAGAAGTACAAAGCGAGCTGAAATAAGCCTACAGCTCACGCAAACTGCACTGCTGCAAGTGGTGTGAAATGTTTGCTGATACCTTTCGTGTTTCCTTCAGATGGATGCATTATAAACAATACATAGCAGAGAGTCTGCAAGGTGATTTAGGCTCTGCACTTGAGGGTGCCGAGAAGCCTATTATACTTATGTAAAACACTCCAAAACTGAGGCTGAGCAGTAAAGTGGGAAATGCTCCTGTTTCTCACTCCTGTTAAAGTTACAGATTCACTGAACATTAGGGGTTGGAAGGGAGCTCAAAAGATCATCTAGTCCGATCCCCCTGCCGCAGCAGGATCACCCAGACCCAGTCACAGTCCATGTTCTCAACCACCCAACTATTCCTTAATTGCTGTTGCCAAGTGGCATATCATCAGTCCGATTTCTCTTTAATCACCGTCATTTAAAAGGAAACAAATCAGTGTGTATGAGAGATCATTTGATGAGGAGCCCTGGGTGACAGAAGGGGCAGAAGTGTTACAGAGGAATTTACTACTGAATGACAGTTTAGTGCTTGGGGTAACCAGATGCAGCCGGGGCGTCAGCCGCTGTGCTGCAAAGTGAATGAAAGCATTAAGCAGGAATTTGAGAGGAAGAAACCCTATAAAATGAATTTTTTAAAAGGTGGTACCTGATGCATAGCTCTTAGCCGACAACCACTTGTTCTGAAAAGCACAAATTAGTGCTTGTTCTTTCATCCAGCGTTGCTAGAAGTGCCTAAGTATTTAAATTGACACAGAAATGAGGAAGCCTGGAACGGGGTGAATTCCTCCCTCATGGTGCAATATGCTTCTGGCTCAGCAGCGACATTCTTGCGGGCCAGAAAAAAATCTTCCAAGGGCTCATGGGTGTGAGAAGATTTGCTCTGAAGAGGGATTCTTTGCTAGAACTGCTTTATACAACCTGACACTGAGAAATGAAGCAGCCAACTTTCCAGTTCCATCACGTAGTGCTTCCCAGGATGTGGAAACAGCGGGAGCTGTGCACTGCAACTGCTCTGCCAGCCAGCTGCCTCTTGAATGGAGCAGGACGTGCCCTGAATGGGGCCTATAAGAAGTCTGGAGTAGATCTGTTCACAAGGGCAGGGAGTCATAAGTCATGGTTTGAAGCTGGAAAAGGCTAGATTTAGGTTAGACATCATGAGAAGTTCTTCAATCTGGGGGTGGTGGATCTCTAGAACAGGCTGCCTACAAAGGTGGTGGAGGCTCCATCCCTGGAGACACTGATGGTCAGACTTGCTGGGGCTCTGGGCAGTCTGGTCTGATGAGTGATGTCTCTGCTTGTTTCAGGGGGGTTGGACTAGATGACCTTTGGAGGTTCCTTCCAACCCAATACATTCTATGACTCTATTTCCACATCCATTATTTCTGAAGTGGGTAATACAGAACTATACTGACCAACTTATCAACTGTACTGAAACATGGATCGGGGCGCTCACTGAACAATACATTATTGCCTTCTTTTTGAACCAGTTCCCCAGTATGTCTGGAGAGATAGGATGTGCTATTTGAACGCCCACATCTGAATTAGGTACCAAAACCATGTGTCTGATTTCTCACTACAGTGAGTGGAATGACAGAGCCCATTCTGTAGCAGAGCAGAGAATAGGAGCTGCGCTGTGGCAGACTCCTTGGAGCAAATTTCCCATTTGCTATTGGAACAGTGATCGATGGGCAGAGTGAATTGGTGGGTCAGGCATAACTGTGGCTGGCTGCCTTCCTGGGAATCACTGGGAATCACTCAATAGAGCAGCAGAGAGACAGACAGCAACTTCATGGCTTGCCTGGAAAGGAGCAGGCATGTGCAAACAGCTCAAGTCAAGCTAATGGGCATAAATAAGAGTCTTGAAAGTATAACGTGCATGCCCTGTTTTGGGATAAAGTACTCTCAGGTTAATGTAGTTTGAAGGTTGCTTTATTCCCAGATGAGAAGCATATACATGGTCATTTAACAAGCTCAATATATGTTCATTAACGTCACACTCTTAGTTGGCTCTTCATAAACGTCTGATGTATTGACTCTGTTTTGTCTGTTTCTAGTTTTGTCAGGTTTGGTTTGGTTATTTGTTGTAGTTTATCAGAAAAAAACAATCTCCATGATAAAAACCAGCTCTCACGCAGAATCATGCAGAACATCAGGGATTGGAAGGGACCTCGAAAGATCATCTGGTCCAAACCCCCTGCCAGAGCAGGATCACCTAGACCAAGTTGCACAGGAACATATCCAGGCAGGTTCGAAATGTCTCCAGAGAAGGAGACTCCACAACCCACCTGGGCAGCCCCTTCCAGTGCTCTGTCGTACTCACTGTGAATAATTTCCTTCTGATATTTATATGGAACCTCCTATGTTCCAGCTTACGCCCATTGTCCATTGTCCTATCACTAGATGACATTGATAAGAGCCTGGCTCCATTCTCCTGACACCCACCCTTAACACGCTCCAAAAACATTATCCATCCCCAAAAGAGAAATCTTTTTAAAAGGAAAAAAATTCAGCAACAGTAGCAGAGACAGGTGTCCACCAGGGACTAGTGTACCTGTCACAGGAAATGCTGACAGTGCCAAAAAAGCAAGGCAGGGTCATTTACTAAGTATGTGATTTGTATGAAGATATGTTGAGTAGCTTAAAGGTCCAGTTCTGACAGTCTTTATTATTACTTTATTGGTGGGGTTTTACATTAAACATGTGACTTAGCACTGTGCTGATAGTATTTACAGAACGGAATTGGAACATGCAGTAAAAGTTTATAGCGAGTTCATTACTGTAACAATAAAGCAGTGGCTCATCCACCACTGGAAAAGTAATTGCTCTGCATCAGATGTGTGAAGTGACCTCAGCAGACTGATGCTGCTCAGGTTATGGGGTTCTGTGGGTCTGGGAGAAATAAGGCAATGGCTTTGTAAGGTCTCATCTTGATGTGCCTTCTCCTGTCCCTGTCCCTTCTGGCTGCAGAACGGAGCTGTCAATTCTGGAGGAACTCAGCCCACACGGAAGCTGGTGTCAGTAATTATTAACCACTAATGGTGAGAAAAACTATTATGGCACACAATAGGCTTTCCTTTCACACCGCTAATTGTGTGATGAACTTACTTTGGCAGTAAATTGTCACATCTGCTGTAGAGAGGGATTACACTTAGGGAACTATAATAATAGTTGCCATTCCTTTATCCCTGGATGATTGAGGCATTTTTCAGAAAGAAGGAAAAAAAACCCTTGGCATATTGAACATATTATTGGTTAGACAAAGCTTTAGAGGGAGGTGACAACTGATAGGAAAACCCAGACAAGCTTTCACAAGCCCTCCTCAGTTTGCTCATTCTGCTCTGATTGCATTGCAGAGAGCAGTAACACCAAAGGTCCTGGCTGAGGTACAAACTAGCATCGCTGCAGACCCTGTGGCTTCTGCTTCCTGTCTCTAGCTTATAGTTTGTGATTCGTAAGCAACTGCTGGTTTTTGCATCTCCTCTGTCCTGAAATGTTCTATAATGTCACAGCTCTAGCTCTTGTATCAGTGAGGCAGTGTTTGGAAGCAGAGCAGAGCAGGGCTTACGGAATACATTGCAGTGGGAATTGTTTTTTGCACTCTGTTGCTGCTCTTCAGCTGTTCTAAAAACTAGTTCTCATTATTGTTTACTCCTACATACTATTTATAGATATTAATGTCCTAGCAGATATTCTGCGATTTTTTTTCTAACATCCAGAAATTATCCTCTAGTTTTCTTTGCTCTAGAAGCTGTTTTATAATTATTCATTATTTACACTGCAGATGGGTGATGCTTTAACAGACCCAGATCTAGTAAAGGGCAGCAGAAAACTGCATTCCATGTGTACTTCAATGAATAAAAGGGAAGGAAAGAAGGAGAAGTTTTTTTAAAGATGTATTTTATTATTTCCTAATAATCTGCACATGGGAATCACATAATGTTTATAAATATGTGAGGGGTTGGTGTCAGGAGGATGAAGTGAGGCTCTTCCCAATGTCATCTAGTAATAGGACAAGGGGCAATGGGTGTCAGCTGGAACATAGGAGGTTCCTCATAAATATGCGAAGGAACTTCTTGCCAGTGAGGGTGACAGAGCACTGGAAGGGGCTGCCCAGGGGGGCTGTGGAGTCTCTTTCTCTGGAGACATTTAAAACCCACCTGGATATGTTCCTGTGCGACTTGATGTAGGCGGTTCTTCTGTGGCAGGGGACTGGACTAGACGCTCTATCAAGGTCCCTTCCAGTCCCTACTGTTCTGTGATTCTGTGATATATTTATTTGGACACGGAAAGGAGATAATGTTATAACAACACTTACTGCATCTTTGGATGCAGCTGGTTCACGTATGGTAAAGAAATCTAATGAAGAGAGAACATACAGGAGTTACGCTTTTATTGTTTAAAATAAATGTGGAAGGGGAGGATGATTCTGATCTATAGCTGTGTTCATCTGAGCCTCAGTCCACTAAAATTTTAGTTAAGGGAAATGGAAATGTTGGCTGAGACATGGGCAACAGCATTATGAAAACATCTTTCCTAACAGTCCTGGATGGTGTTTCTAAAACCACCAGAGCGGCAGCAGTACACTCGGATGGGCCTACAGATAACTGGATATCTCTGTTTCAGGAAGATGAGACCTCAGAGAAATGTGGTTTTCCTGATGTTTTATGTTGTTGCTCTGTGTACTATGGGCAGGCCCACTGTCAAAAAATTGCAGCGGTCTTTAGGGTGTCTTAGCAATAATCTCAAATTGCTTGAAAGGAATGACAAATCCTTTATTTAAATGTTCTCTAGCACCACTTCCACTTTAAAATACACGTCTGTGATTTTAGCCCGTCTTTTCAAAACCAGCTGCCTTTTTTCTGTCAGTTCTATAACGCTGGGTTTGCAATGCCCAGAGTCACATTTACACAATCCTCCTGTCAGTTTGCTTGAGACGAATGCAGAAAGTGACAGATGGGTTAATGACCCAACCACAGTGTCACCACATCGCTTCAGGAAATGGCATCAACATGCAATCGTAGTGTGATGTACTATTACAGTTCATTTGTCTTGAGAATAATTTTGGAGAATCAATGGATGTCCCATGGTTCAAGATCAGCCATAAAACTACACATCCTGCTCCTCTGAGTTGTTGATGTATTATCCCATGTCTTCACTCCTGCTTTCAGTTTTGGAGCCTTAACACTGCCTCTAAAGCTGGACTAAAGACAGAGCTTTAGCCTTTCAGGGAATTTTGTTTTACCTTCAATTCAGAAAGAAAATAATTAGGGACACAAACCCAAAGATATTCACCCTAAGTCCAGTTTTGTGCAAGAACCACAAGCATCTTTTGCTATTGCCATTGCAGGAATGAATTTTCTTGTAACTTTGTTCTCCTGAGGTCCATGCATTCAGTGAACACTCATGAGCTGGCAAAGGAAGGTTCTACAAAGAAGGAAGTTCCTATCAACTTTCATCTTCTCGTAGGATATTTTGTCTTCAGCAGCAGCACTGCACACTAGGACACACAACCATGGTCCTGTGAGATGTGCCCATTTATCTGCTTTCTGAATTCCCCTACCTATAAAACCATCTCTTTGTCTTCAAGACTTTTCAAATACTATAAAGAGCTCTGCTTCCTCCCTGTATCATTCTTAGTCTCCTAATTACAGCCGCCTTCTGATCCAGCATTGCTTCCTCTTCCATTTGAAATTCATCTTGTGGTTGTCTCCTCTCTGCTGTTTGTGGTTGTTCCCAGCCTCGCTCTGCCAGGTTCCATGCTTCTCTGCCTCACATCTGCTTCAACAATGCGTTAGGAACGTTCAGATTTCTTGTGCTGCCTGCAACAGGCAAGTCTGTCTTCGTGGACAACTCCCAGCTTTAGGCCAGTAGCCTCAGTAGTAAGGTACAAACTTTTTTAGCTCGCTTTTTCATCTGTCTGCATTTACACAGCTTCCCTTCCGCCGAAGCAGTGCTCAATAGAGTGCTTGGGTATTACATAACTCCTGTGAATGGAGAGGTATTTCTGTGAAAATGCATTATGAGATGAATTGTATGGCATTGTATAGAAGACATAATATGACGTTCTCTGCAGAAGGCAATTATTTGCTCAATAGCATCCACCCCATTCAGTTCTTCAGCGTATGGGGCACTCTTGTTAGGGCAGAAAGGTATATTTCTTGGTAAAATAATTCCATTTTAATTTAGAATAGCCTCTTTCACTGCACATGAAAGCTCTATAAAACTGCATAAAAGCACTCTCGCCATGGTCGTAAGGGAAGTGGACTGTTCTCATTTAACTTACTTTGAGAAAACACATTTCCTGCCTCTTTTCAAAATTGTTATTTCTAGATGCGGATGTCCATATAAACGAGACTTCTGTCTGAATCACAGATGCAGTATCGTGATTGCAGGAGTTGTTTTTGTGAAAGTGTGGCTCTGGCATTTCATTCTCCAAAAGTTTCAGGTCTTTTTGGATCGACTTGTCAACAAAAGTGAACCCGCTTGTATTTTGTGCTACCAGATTTATCTGTCCTTCTTCTACAAAGGACAAGTGCCAGCAAAACGACAAGATGTAAGTGGTACCTAGGAAGAGGTTTTTTGTGGTCCTGGTGAGTTTGGTTAGCTGATCTCATTAAAAAACCCCTCACTTTCTAAATATTAGGTGGTGTTCAATAAAAGGCTTCTTATTTATGTCCTCTTTGTTAATAGCCTTGAACTTTTCCTTAGCATTAATTTTGGTCATTAGCTCTGTGTAATCAGCTGGCAATTGAGCAGGGGATTCAATAGACCCTATCTTTGTACAAGGCAACCCCAGTGGTGGGCCAGGTTAGCCAATAAATAAAAGTAAATTGGAACTAGATTGTGGTCTTCTATCAAAATGCTCAGTTGTGTTTAGACTTTTAAGGATAAGGTGCACATGCAATCAAAGGAAGACTAAAGCAGCAAAATTGTGGTGTCCTGGTTTAGGATTATTTTGTGCCAAATTGGATTTCTCAGGGTCGCTGAGACACGCAGAGAAACCAGGAACAAAAGTTATTGTAAAGAAAAGGTAAGAAATTTTATTAACAGAAAGTAAAGAAAGGGTTTAAAAGACAGAACTGGTGGCTGAGGGCCTCCTCTCACTTCTCTTTCCCTGGATCCCCTTTTTCTCTCTCTTGAGACTCGTGACTTGGTCTGGGTGGTCCTGCTGTGGCAGGGGGATTCAACTAGATGATCTTTTGAGGTCCCTTCCAATCCCTAAAGATTCTATGACACAATTAGTCCTTGACTAACACCACTAAAATGCTGTGAAGATACCGATCTTCTAAGAGATACAGAGAGGGAGGAAAGGAGAGTTAATTCATTTCCTTTCACCAGGTGTGGGAGAGAACAAAGCTTTCTCAACAGGGATGAGAGAAGCCAAGATGGAGTCTGAAAGCCTGAGAGCAAACATTCCAGAAATTCTTCTGGGGCAATAGCACTATAAGGAGGGCTACCTGGCTGTCACACTGCCACACATAAACAGAGTCTGCTTTACATGCAGAAGGTCCTTGGTTCAAGTCCCAGTAGAACTATCTGGTCAAAGATCAAACTATGACAAGTGGTTACTGTCCAAGAGCAACTCGGGAATTTCTAGGCTTAACGCTTATTTAAACAGGATTCATGAGACCTTACTGAAGGTAAGAGTGGTTGTTCTGGTGGTTCTTACAAAATAACTCAGAAAGCTTCATGCTCCCATAGCAATGAGTAAGATAATAAATGCTTTTGCAGCACAAGCCTTGTGCTGGTTTTCTTAGCCTAGATACCAAAAGATGAGACGAGAAAACGATTTTTTTTAATCATAGAATCACGGTAGAGATTGGTAGGCACCTCTGGAGATCATCTAGTCCAACACCTTGATAGAGTAGGATCCCCTAGAGGAGATTGCACAGGAACATGCCCAGGTGGGTTTGTTCTGAATGTCTCTGGAGAGGGAAACTCCACGACTTTGCCTGGGCAGCCCCTTCCAGTGCTCTATTACCCTTCACTGTAAAAAAGTTTAACCTTATGTTTAAATTGAACCTCCTATATTCCAGTTTCTGCCCACTGACCCTCATCCTACCACTGGGCACCACCAAGAAGGGTCTGGTCCCATCTTCCTGACATTCACCTTTTCGATATTTGGAAGCGTTGATCAGACCTTCTCTCATTCTCCTCCTTTCTAGGGTGAACAGCCCCAGCTCTTGCAGCCTCTCCTCGTGAGGAAGATGCTCCAGCCCCCCTGATCATCTTAGTGGCTGTAAATAGGTTTTTAAGAACCTGTAAAGTCTCTATGAAGTAGCACTTATTTCCAAGTCAAAAAGCCCCTAGAGATTTTACTTTGACACGTATGCACGTACATAACGTCTTCTATGTACAATCGAGCAGGGGTTTATCTCCTTTATCCCTTTTAAGTCAGCTTGATCATGCAAAATGGGTCTAATTAAATCTGGTTGTGAGGAGATTAGGCAGCAATTTTAGGCACCCTTGCTTCTGCTTCTGTAAGATGGGTTCGGGTAAGCATGATCCAACTTGTGGCTTTTCTTTTTGCCAGAGGTGGAAAGAAAGTAAAATCAGATATAAGACTATTTCCCCCTCAGTAAAGAATGGGGGCAGAATTGGCTAGGAACTGCAAGATTCTGTCAGATGATCTCTGATTAACTGAGACCAAAAAAATCAATATTTATGTTGAGTAAACGGCAATTGGCAAGTAGATGGGAAGATATCCAAAGTTTAATGTAATTGACCCATAGAACACAAAAATGGAAGAAACTGAAGTGTGAAAACTATTTCTAGGGTCTCAAAGTATGACCAAGGACTAGTTTGCTAGAGGCCATGGTCATGTCTTTCCACACACCTATCTCACCTTTTCCTGATGAACCATCCTGTTACCGCTTTGAATTTATCGTATCCAAAATATATGGAGCCTGTTCTCAGCACAAAGGGCTTCTAATTTAAGCATTGCCTATCACATAACAATACAGATTTGAAACGCTTTTCTCTCCTGAGATCAGCTCAAGTACCCTCAGCAAAGAGATATACTTCTTCAATCCTCTCTTAGAAAGAATTTTCTTATAGGCTAATTTAGTCCAAAGGAGTAAAATATGTATCTATAATTCACATGTATTGCATGTGCACACATTTGACCAGTATTTTGTCCAGTTCTGGGCCCCTCAGTTCAAGAAGGGCACAGATCTGCTGGAGAGAGTCCAGCACAGAGCCACAAAGATGATGAAGGGATTAGAACACCTCCCTGATGAGGAAAGGCTGAGGGAGCTGGGTCTCTTGAGCTTGCAGAAGAGGAGACTGAGGGCTGACCTAATTAATGTCTATAAATATGTGAAGGGTGGGTGTCAGGATGATGGAGCCAGGCTCTGCTCAGTGGCATCTAGTGATAGGACCAGGGGCAATGGGTGTCAGCTGGAACACAGGAGGTATCCAATATGAGAAAGAATTTCACGGTGAGGGTGACAGAGCACTGGAAGGGGCTGCCCAGGGGGGTTGTGGAATCTCCCTCTCTGGAAACATTTAAAACCCATCTGGACATGTTCCTGTGAGACTTGGTCTAGGTGATCCTGTGGTGGCAGGGAGCTTGGACTAGGTGATCTTTCGAGGTCTCTTCCAATCCCTAATGTTCTGTGAGTCTGTGTATCTTTCTCAGTCAAGAGCCCTCATTTACAAAGGCTGGTTCTGTTAAAACCAGACTGATTCTGTTTATTTGTTTGGTTTTCCTTTATGGAGAGGACTCATTGCTACTTGTTAACTGTGTTTAAGTGTTTCTTTATACATTTGTTACAAACATCACAAACACAGGGATCAGGAGAGCTCTAGGAAGAATGGTGTCAGATTAAAAGGAGCACGGTTTTTACTGCAGATATTTTGTGTGTGTGTGTAAGAGTAAACGCTGGAGAGAGCAAACAAACTGCATTGCCAGAAGGCTCACCTCCCAGACCTCCTCTGCGTTCTTATGCACATGTCCTCTGAAAAGAAGTATAACAAAATATTTCAAATCAAGCTATTCAAAAGCAAAGATGGAAAATGGTTTGTGCTGCAGCTTCACTGGCTGTGACCTTCGGCTAAGAGCATTCAGAGTGTACACACACACACCGCTAGATCTAAAAATAAGTGATGGACAGAAAATTGGCAGGATGCTCCCTGAGTTCTAAATAGCGTAATGTCATGTCGTTTGTACTGCACGGACATTTGTCACTGCAATCCTGCGTGAAGGATGCACACTGTGCAAACTCTTATTAATGTGTTAGATTGCCTTTTGGTTGCGCTTGATACATTGAGTCGGATCTTTGCCTTTTCTTCCCTGAATTCATTGTGGGAAGCGATCTGGTACTTCATGAATTGCATAATGGTGCCCGCTGTGATGTATGCGAGTACCTGATTATAGCATACGCCTGCGTTTGACAGCTTCATTGACAAATTTGTTAAAACTGTTTTCTCTTTGTGCCCCCTCCAGGATATTATAAGCTGCTTGTGCTGTAGGAGGTCACCCAGGAAGGCCTGCGTGCCGAAGAGGAGCACCTCGTTTGCCATCTTATTCATACCTCTCAAGATTTTAGATGAATTATTTATCAGAGATGTTTCTGTCAAAAGTTTGGACAGCAGATGTCTTCTTTAATTATTCTTGAGTGGTTTTCTCTCCAGTGCAGCACATGGTGAGTTTCTTGAAGAGAGAGTAAAGATGCCTCTTCTTCAAGATGCTAAAGAAAAGACTGAAGAAAAATGTTTCTCTGTGTGCTTGTGTGCTACCAGTACTGCTCTTACACTCGTGTCACAGATCTCTGGTCAGATATTCAACAGCCTACATGTGGGAAACTCCCACTAGTGTCAGTGGAAGCTGAAATGTATTGGACTGACGATTCTGGATTCTGAAGGTCTTTTTGTCGTGTAATATGCTGAGGGTCTTTTTGTCACGTAATAAGCATTCTAATAGACTAGACAAGATGCTATCTGGTATAATTATAATCTTGGTAATGAGAGGAAAGATGTGTGAGAGGACACTTGAATTAATTACACCCACTGTGTGTGAGAGGGGGGGAATTCTAGTGGGAAGTCTTCCTGTGCACCTAGTCCGTGGACTGAGCTTGCCTTTTTGAAAATCAGCCTAAGAGTTTTCTGTTGCTTCAGTAATCCAAACCTGATCTAGTTGGAGATGTCCCTGCTTATTGCAGGGTGGTTGAACTAGATGACCTTTGAAGGTCACTTTCAAGCCAAAGCATTCTACAATTCTATTCAAAAGAATTCAGCAGTGCATCAGCTATGAGCTGCTTCCTGCAGAGGAGTCAGCCTGCTTTTACAAGGCAAACAAATAGCTCTTGGATATGGGTTTTAATTTATGAGGATAAACTCTATGTTTCTCACTCCAGTCTAAACCATGCTTTTCATTAGGTTTCCTTTTAAGCTTGTTCCTTTTCAGGAAAGTGAGACTATATAAATGCTCGATGCAAAAAGAAAGGCAATGTAAGAGATTGTGGAAGTTGGAAAAGCAGAACCATGAAGAAAGGAAAAGACTGAGTTCAAGGACACAGAATTTGCTGAGACAGTCCAGCGCAGAGCCACAAAGATGATGGAGTGAAACATCTCCTTGATGAGGAAAGGCTGAGGGAACTGGGTCTTTTTAGCTTGGAAAACAGGAGACTGAGGGGTGACTTCATTAATGTTTATAAATATGTGAAGGGTGGGTGTCAGGAGGATGGAGCCAGGCTCTGC
>JAOXOE010031338.1:0-12036 GCA_028565055.1 Phoeniculus purpureus
GACTTGGTTTAGGTGATCCTGCTGTTGCAGGCAGATTGGACTAGATGATCTTTCGAGGTCCCTTCCAATCCGTAATGGTTCTATGATTCTATGATTCTATAATTTGACTCTCAGGCAATCTTTCTAGGGAAGTGATCACACTTGTAACCATTTCTGTTAGTCCCTAACACAAATGTCAGGCTAGAGCTGTGATTAAAACAGATTAATTATAATTTCAAAACCACTTACATGTTCTGTCAGTATCTGTACTAGAATCTCCATGAGAATCATTACCTTCAGAGCACAAGCAGAATAGTTGACTCATGATGGTTTATAAACAAAATAAGTTTCCAGTTCTAGTCCAAAATATTAAATGAAACAGAAACTTTCTCTAAATTAAATTTAAGCTGAAGTACATATTTTACAACTATCACTTATAGACAAAACACTACTTTAGAAAAAAGACATGGAAATTAAGGTCATCTTGAAGATACAACTTTCTAGATCCTTTTTCCAATTTACACATGAAGGTTGACTTACACACAAAAATTTGGCTTAGCATCAGTTCTATACTTGCCGAAAGGAGGGCTGTGGTGTTTGATTTTCTTCTTGATATGCTTTTCTTCTTCTTCTTTTTCTTTAGGTCAATATTTTCATAATGTATATGAAACCAGCTTCATTAACTGTGCAAGAATTACAAATAATTTTTCAATTAAGATAATTTGTAAGTGTTTCTGGGGTTGAGGACTTAATAATTAAGCCTTTGGGGATAACTGCTGCTTTCTGTGCTTTTGGGCTGCCAACTGCATTTGAATTTGATCTTCAACAGGGTTTGAAGGCAATGTGTAATACAGATGACAATCATTCTTCTGATACATGCAGCAATCAACATTCACTTGCTAGCAAAATTTGCATTTTTTAGCCTGACATCACAAACTGGATAAAACCAGTGATCTTTACCTAGATGTTTCTTGATTCAAAGATTATTAGTCATTTGCATTTGGATTAGTTGAGGATGACTGTATTATAAACCAGCAGAGAGCAAACCAGAAAGTATCATAATGTGCTTTCATCAATGAACATGGAGCTGCATCTTAACGACAAAGAACAACTAAAGAAAATGTGTAAAGACCAGATGCAAGACTCTACATTTGTCCTTGTTATATTTCATTAAATTTCTCCTTGTCCAGCTCTCCAGCCTGTCCAGGTCCTGCTAAATTACAGCACAGCTTGCTGAGTGGTCAGCAACACCACCCAGCTTTGTGTCATCAGCAAACTTGCTGAAAGTGCACTCTAATCCCTCATCCAAGTCACTAATGTATAGATTGAATAGTACTGGTCCCAGTACCGACCCTTGGGGGACTCCACTAGATACAGGCCTCCAACTAGACTCTGTCCCATTGATCACTATTCTCTGACTTCTATCCTGCAGCCAGTTCACGATCTAAGTTAACCTTGGTTACAGCCTTAAGTCACCAGGAATTTTTGGCCTCGATTCTAGAGGCAGCTGAAGGTGATGTGTACCTCATGTCCAGGTCTTAAACCACTGCAGGTCAGATGTGCCTCCTTGTGTGGTTGCTTCCATAACTATTGTAATGTATTATCTTTGCCAATAGCTCTTTTTCGTGAGGTATTGCCAGCAACTCTTGAGCTGGTAAAAAAAATAACTTTGGCTTAGTAGTCTTCCTGAGGAAACTTTGTCAACTATTGTAATAAATGTAATTACATGGTTAGCCTTTTCTATTAAAGGAAGAGGGCTTCTGAGTGCAGTTACCTAACAATCTCATGTAACAGCCATTAGTACTGAGGGGAGATTTTGCCTTTAACTGACCCTGTGTGGTGCTTTTGTCTGATGGTCATTTGGCCTGGGGGATGTTTTCATATCTGCAGTCTTGTTCTGCATCCCAGACAGGGTAGGTACTAAATATTTCCCATGATGACAGCACTGGCACATGCAGACCAGGCTAACTTGTGTCGTTGTCACTGTGTTATATTCTACATTTTTATTGCTTGCAATTGAGTTAATTCTAGCAAATGTAACTTCACTGGGTCACATGAAATCAAACAGATAGGGTGTTGCCCACAGTAATTTTGGAGCCTTCTTCAGTCTTCCCTTATCTCTTTTTCCTGTATTCCTGTATCTTACTAGAATAACTTCTGCATCAATCATGTATTTCCAGGGGCAGAATTAAAAAGGTGTTTTGCATCCTCAATTATACAATGGCCCGCAGGCTGCATTTGTAGGTAGCTTTGATTTCATGGATGTTGATGTTCAGCGCTGCTGCTAGGATGAATGAGACATGTTCTTTGCCTGGTAGCCAGGAAAGAGTGAGACAAAGACAAGTGTTTCTCATCTGTGATCTTTAGCAGAGAGCTGTTAGTTACTGGCAGTTCAATGTAGTCTTGTGGTTACTGCAACAAAAGAAGACATTGGACTTCACATTCTGTAGTTCTGCAAGAGGATTCTCATGTAGTTTGGATCCCTTTTCTGTGCAGAAAAGGTTATTTAGTGCCTCTTGGGGTTTCATAATTTCTGGATGAAGGCTTATTTTATTCATTCACTAGATCAGATGGGTTTCCCAGGAAGACTGCTCAGGATTCCTTTAGAAGGAGCTTCATGTGGGAGTCTTTAGGCAAAGTTCAGCCTATCTGTGTAGCCAGATGACCTGTTTTATAGCACTGTCATGAGTCCGTATTCGGATCCCACACATTTCATCTGGGTTGTCCTTAATGTCATGGGTTAGAGACCCTGACTGTATTTTAAGCAAGAACTTTAGCTACAGCGTCAAACACAAAGGGAGGGTTTAACAAACCCACTGACGAATTTGCAGGCAGTGAAACCACCGACTCCATTTGGGGAAAAAAGGCACCAAGTCATTTTAATTCAATCCCCCCCCCACACACATCAGAAAAAAACCCACACAGGAGAATTAGACGTAGAGACATGGAGCTTCATCACACTGCTCCTGCATGAACTGAGATAAAATGTCAAGAACATCAATTTATAGTCAGTTCCTGCTTCTCTCTGAAGCTGCAACAGCGGTTGTCCATCTCAGCATCAGAGTATTTCCCAGGAAGGAATGGGTTCTTGCAGGCTACTCCAGTTTGGCTTTCAGAAGGAAGTCCGATGTTTGCAAACACAGAAGGAAGAATGATAGGCTGCCTACTCACCCGGGTGAATACTTTTGGCTTGGAGCATCAAACAGTGCAAGGCTTTTCTAGGTACTAATCCCTTCAGTAGCTGCTGCCTCAGCTGCTGGCCAGTGGGAGGTTTCCTGTTGTCACAACAGTTTTGGAATTTGTTTCCCTGCACCCATCCCTCCTGGTTTGTGTGATTAATTACTGTGGTAAAATTAAGTCCTTTCGCCCTGAAGGTTTAAAAATAGTTTCTCAAGAACTGCTTTGGATGACATCTCTGCTTGTGGGAGAGACTTTGTGATATCTTGCAACTGGTGATTCAATTCAGATGAAAAGAGGCCCCAAACCCAAGGCAGGTGAGTGCTGCCATCTCCCCAGCAAAGCTCTGCATTTGAAATTATTCACAGCTTGGCCAGACTCTGCAGGTGGGAAACAGTCTGAATTGGTGTGTGGGCAGTGTCTCCCAGTCTTGCTCTCTCAATGCCACCACTGCTGATAGATCCAGCAGTCCCTGCAGACACTTGTCACTGCACTGGCATTGCAGAGTTGCTACTGAGGCGTCTGCTTCAGCAGGGGGTGGAATATGTGGGGGGAGCACACAGGGACTGCCCATCACACAGCTTGGTACCTTTTCCTCCTGTTAGTCTGTGGGAGATACCTCAGTGCCCACTTGCAGGAGGCCATTTGGTGGAACCAGCCTCAGAGTGCCAGAACTTTAGACTTCCATGCATAGATTTGATGCCACATCATAGGCTGTGATATAAATAGAAGACATATGATGCCACAATGTCCTGAGAAGCTGGCTAACACTAAATTAGAGATGTGGTTCCCATGGGTGGAAACACTAAAGAAAGGAGAGACTTCCACTACATGTACTTTCCTGGTTAACCCCAGCAGGGCTGATTAATGTGTTACACTGCTGGAAATGAAGTGCAAAGTAACTCAGCAGTGAGAGGAAAAGAGGAAGATGTAGATGGCATGGATCAGTGGGTATAGATCACATATATATCTATCATCTCCTCTCAGGGGACTGAAAGGAACAGCCCAATGGTAACTTAAGGGCAACACAACTGACTGCATGGCCCAGGCGCCTTCGGAAGGAGTCAGACTCAAGCAGTGCTGGTCCTGCTGCAAAAGACGCTAAACTTTAAAGAACTCACATGAATCACTCTGGTAGGTTATGGAAGAATACAGGGTAGATGTTACTCTCTGCAGGTAGAAGTTATTTTCGGGGAAGTCAAAAGCAGAAGTCAGCACAGAATGTTTTCCTCAGAGAGTTTTAATATTTTTTTCTTCTTTTGGGGCAAATCCAGGTGCTGCCGTGTGGTGGTGTCTGTGCTAGCACAGTGGGCAGGACAGACCAGTTTTTTGCCTCCCGTGTAGCATCCCTGGGATTCTTGAAGACAGAAGGATCAGGCCTAGTGGTTTTCTGAACATTACTTTGGGGATTAGACTAAATGACCTTTGAGGTCCCCTATGGTTCTATGATTCTGTGAATTGAAATACTCCCTGTTTTGCTTGGTTAAGAGCAGTGATTGTTGGCTGCGGAGGAGGAAGCTGAGAGGCTGCTGTGAGTGCGTGGCTGTCACTCATTTTGGGAGGCCATTAGCCTCACCATTGCCTCCTAATGCAGTGAAGGCTGTGATGCATTACAGGCTGACCATCTGGCTTGGTTTTTACTCTAGTAATGGCTGGAGTGTCATCTTCTAAAGTGTTAAATTCCACAAAATGCTGTAATTCCAGCCAAGCAAAGAAGTTAACCTCTACAGCATCATATAGCTTGAGCTTCACATGGCTGCTTGTGCAAGGCTGGAGAGCGTTAATTGTGGTGCCATTAGGGATTGGACAGGACTCAGTAAGTCAGGTAGGTAGTAGCAGTCTCTCACTTCCTTCTGTGGTAATATCTAGATAGTCTGAAAAATGTATCCCCAGGCAGATGTTGGTACCTTGTTTTGCTTTTTTTTGTGATTTTGGTGAGGCCAATGGGCTTTTTGAGGCTGAGGCTGTCTGTTGCAGCAGGGCAATCTCAGGCAGCAGCAGCACTCTGATGAAAGGAAAGTAGAATTTCTCTCTCCTTAGACCACCACAGGATTGTAGATGAGTGCCTAAAGCAATGATGTTTATGGAAGAACTAAGTTATGAACCACAGAACATGTTTTAGCTGTAAATATTAGGGCATTACTAGTGTGAGATAAAAATCAACTTGATGACAAAATTTTGTGGAATCATGTAAAGATATTTAGATGAATATGTTTTAAATATTCTTTACCAGCTCCAAACCACTAAGGTACCCAGTGTTGTCTTTCTTCATCGTTATTTATTAACTACTCTACAGCAGCAGGGTGTATCAGCTCCTATTCATATGTGGATTGCCCCAGGTGAGAATTAGAGCTGCATTACTGCTCAGATGGTAAATGACCAAATTACAAAAGGAATAAGGAGAGCAAAGTAGAGTGTTGGACAAATGAGGTCTGACGAGGTTTGCTGTACTTGGACATTGCTAAGATGATCATTTGATACAAAGCTTCTTGACTTGGCTCCCAGAACATGGCAGAGTCATTGAGAACAGATGTCATTGTTCTGTCAAAGGCCTGTTTTATGGGAAAATCATGGTGTTAATGGAATTCTAATCCTCACTAAGACAAATCACAGCGTCCTTTTAACCTTTTTCTAGATAATGGATTTATTTTTTCCCTCTTGACTAAAGAAAAGAAGTCTTATTTTCTTAGATGCGTGAAGTTGGATCGGGGAGTTATCTATAGGCAGCCCTTGCAAATGTGTGATCGTGCACATAATAGGATGAGAGCGAATTAATTTTGTGGATTTTTGCCTTCTTCTATTTCTTCATGAAGTGATTTCCCATGAACTGATACAGGTTTTAGAAAAGCAGAGAGAATGCTCACAGCAGGGAACTGCTTGAATGGGAACTTTTGTAGAAGCACAACGTGAACAAAGCAAAATTGTAAGTTGACATAAGCATGTCTGTTTTCCTTAAAGAGTGATTTGGTGCCATATAAATATTAATTCTTTGCTAGAAACAATGGATTGATTATTCAAAAGCCACTTTTATAAAACAGAATTTGATTAACAGCTATAAATGACAGATATACAAGATGATGATAATATATTAGGGTTTCAATCAGTGAATGAAGGAACCTAAAGTAGATAAAGAGGAATGCATGGAGCTTTGACTTGTGAGCCAGAGGAGCTGTCTGAGCAGAAAGTGCAAGTGAAGTAAGAAATAATTTTTGCTCAAGTAGTCACACCCCAGGACCCTTGTAGAATCATAGAATGGTTTAGGTTGGAAGGGACCTTAGAGCTCATCTTCTCCAACCCACTACCATGGGGAGCAGTGCCTCTCAACTAGACTTGGCTGCTAAAGACCTCATTATGCCCGTCCTTGAACACCTCCAGGAGGGGGCAGCCACAACTTCTCTGGGCAATTGATTTCAGAGTCTCTCCACCCTAGTACTGAAGAACTTCTTCCTAAGATCTAGTCTAAACCTCCTCTCCTGCAGTTTAAAAGCATAACATAGCATTGGATGAAGCCATGTGCAACTGCACTGGCTGTGAGAGCCTGGGTCTCACCATGGCCCTCATCTTTCTGTCCTGTCCTAGACAGCACCTAATCCCATTTTGTTGAAAAATAAGGCACAGCTTGAATTCTGAGTGATCAGAAAGGAAAAAGATCCAACTTGAAGAGCAGAAAAATTGCTTTATAAGCTCTTGTGACTAGACTTCTGCTGATTGCACTAGTCAGTTCAGTTTGCAGCGGTGTGGGTACTCACGTGTCGCAAAATGCAGTGCAGACCTACGTCAGGATGTAAACTGTCACACATCCACATGCTGCACTGACTGTAGGACACTGTTGTTAATAGAAACCATCTTTCTGGATGTGAATGAAGGGAAGGACTTACCTGCAGTTTGCTGTGATTAGCACCTCCTCAGTACCATGAAGAGATCACATTTATTTCTAAATAAAGTTTGGTGCGGTTATTTGGATAGCGTATTGCATTCCAGCCCTGAAGATGCAGAAGCATTCCTTTGCTCCTAAGGCAAAGGAGGTGAAGGCAGCTGAGGTCCTGTAGTGGTTTTCTCCCCTCCCAGCAAGTGTCCCTAGTGCAGCTGTTGGGGAGGCAGGGACACAGCTAAGCAAAAGCAGTCTTTCAGGGCTTTCTGTGTTAGAACAGAAATACATCCTAGATGTATCTGAGCAGTTACCTGAGTTTCAGAGTGGTTTTGGGTCTGGCAGGTATTGCTGGTGTCACTGAGCAAAAGCCTGCTTGAGTACTGGGAAATTAGAGATTTCTGAAGCCAGTCAGAGCAAGTGGATGTTTTCTGTTTTGGAAACTGCTGGCCTAAACCTTGTTTCTACGTTACTATTTGTTTCTCTTTTAGTACAGCTTTGAGTATCAAAGATTAAAATCATTATTAATACTAACTTCCAATATCTTTATTATTATGAAAACTGGTTTACATCTTCAAAATAGTCTTAAATTCTAAATTGTGTAGTAGAAACCTATTGAAGAGTGGAGGGTTATTGTTGTCCAGTGAAGGACATTTTAGACTAAAATTATGTGTAATAGCAAAGTCTGCAGTAGTTTCCTGTTTGGTAAAAAATTAATCTTCTTGTGAAACATGTCTGTGTTGGGGCCTGACAATGTTTTTAATTGTGGAAGTGTTGTACAGCATTTTCTGGGAGATGAGAGTGTCTGTGTGCTTTCCTACAGACCTTTACAAAATGCTGTGTCCTCAACTGCTTGTTTTACAGAATTCAAGTCCGTTCTGCACTAACCTCATTAACTTCATTATGCAATCCTCATCTCTTCCCCAGAGACTTGGCCATTGTCAAGGGCAGCTGCATTTGCTTAATACAAGAACCTCAGTCATTAGCAGCATCAATACAAAGTAAAGCTCTTAACAGAACCCCAGATTACAATTATAAATCAATCAAAATTTAAGTACTGTAGCAATATGTAGCTTTGAGTGCCTTCACCTTAACAATTGGTTTTCCCCCCACATTATTGTCTCTATTAGGTGGACAAAAATGTATAGTTTATGCTTTTACAAGTCAGATATTACTGATTTTTTAAGAAGAATGGGTAGGACTTAAAATCCTACATCTGCAGAAATTTATGTCTCTACTGTTCTCAGATATAGTCTAGTGCATCGCTGTGAAGCAGCCTGAGCATCCTGCATGCAGGCCTAGTTGAAATTCAAATAGACCCTCTTATATGTTAACTTCTAATATTTCAGAAAGCCCTCTCATCTCACATCAGGACTAATTGGTCAGCTCTACTTACAAGAAGAGTGGGTTCAAACACCAAGGATGAATCAGTCTTACTTTTGCTCATTTTGGAGATGGGTTACAGGTTGGGTTTGTCCAGGAGCTACAGCTCTTAAGGTTTTTGCAACGTAATTCTGTACCTGCTTAGGCTGTAGTTTCTTTTTTTGATCACAGCAGTTACGTTTTGCAGCATCAGAGTTAGAACTGCAGATAACTGATGTACAGCACTAACACACTGTAGTGCTCATGTAGAAACTAGGGCAATAGAATGTGAGAAGTGAGCAATGCAATGTGAGCCTCTGGTCTCAGTCCAGGACATTGAATTGTTGTGTGAAGAGGGAAGCCTGAAGTGTTTCACTATTACACTGTCCCTGTGGGTCAGAGGAACTTTGCTTCTTGCCTACTGTGGAAAGAGGTGATAGAGTTTCACTAGGCTCCTCCTTGTGCTACCATGTGCGAACAGTGCACTGGAACTACTTGGTATACCAGGGGATCTAAATTCTCTGGAGAAGGAGACCCCACACACCAGAACTGGTTTGAACTTTCCAGGCATGTTTCCAGGATTCGAGTGTTACTGAATGGCTTGGGAAGGACTCCGAGCTGACATTTCTCTGGGAGAGGTTAATGAAAGGAAAGGGGTGAGAGGCAGCTTATTTCCTTAGGAACACAAAGACCTTAATCGTTCCAGTTCTACATTCTTGTATTAGTTGCCTGTATCATTTAGATTGGTTTCAGGCTTCTTTTACATTCACTGCAGTGCAATACCCAAGAGATTTGTGAGATTTGACTAACTTTATATCAGCTGATGTACATTATGATTAAAAATCCCTAGAGAATTTGAACATCTTAGTTTGATTATCAGAACAATTTATAACACTGCTTCTTGAAAGCAGAATTGATTTTTCTAGAGACGTCTGTGCTCATCAGTCACTCATCTTATTTATAACATTTCAATAGCCTGCACACTTCTCCTTTTAAGTACTCGAAGCACTCTTGAGTTGTCTTGCATTTAATAGCCAGATTTCCTGTGGCTTCTGCTGTGGGTGCATTTTTGTTGATAAGACTTCAGAAATAGAAGTGCAGGCCATCAGCAAAAGATGTGGTGTGTGCAGGAACTCAGCTAGGAGTATCACCTGTCATGGAAGGCTTACCTCAGCCTGAGTAACTGCCTCTGTGTAGTTACTGCAATGTAAAATTGATGCTTCTGGGTCAGTGACAGCTTATGTTGCCATGTGACACACTGGTAACTGAGCCTATCTGTCTTTGTGAGGGAGGCTTTCAGCTCCTCATGTTTCCTGTTAGGGGGTGAATACTGAGGAGAGCACTGTTCAATGTGGCTATAGCTTGGGAGGCTCTTGGAAATCTTGGGGATACAGTCACGTTGTGTCATCATTCTTCTAGCTTCCAGAAGGGAGATTTGCTGAACCATGTGGTAGACTGGTGAGACCTTAACTTTGGTACTGTCTGCATTGTTTAGTTAAGTGCCCAAATCCCGAGAGTGCTGGAGATTCACCAGTGTGAGTGTCATGAACTTCATGTATCCTCAGAGTTTTAGAAATAGAACAACGTCCTTTCTCACTGAGTATGTAATCCTTAATGACTAACAAAGAGCTTTGGAACAAAGAGGGAACAGGTGTATGTCTTGCAGAGGTTTGTAGGTAGCATCGATTGTAGTGGTTGCTATGTGAGAGCAAGGCTGGAATCTACGGCTGGTTTGCTGTGTGACATCAGTGTCACACTCGATACTTGAGTGGTAAGATCACACATCCTGTTGAAAATGCCTTCCCAGATTTCACCTAACAAATGGAACCTTTATGGGTGTTTTAGTGTTGGAGCTCCTCAGGAGCCAGCGTCATTGCAGTGAGCACACACAGAGGTTTTTACCTCAAGCTGTGAAACTGGGCCTTGAGCAGAGTCTTGCATCAAAGGAGCTGTGATGCAAATGTCAGCCTGATAAAGGCTGGTATGTTTTGGTGACTTGAAGCAGGCATTGAAAGGATGCGTAGAGGTGAACTGCAACTTCTTTTCCCGTTTTCATGTAGTCCTGTATGAAAACATAGTAATTTATTCCCTCAATTGTTTCCTTCCTACCTCACTGTCACTCTGTTTACACAAACAGATGTGCTCAGACACAAACAGAGGGAACCTGAGAAGGGGTTTTAAACCACATAACTACTCCTGTGCAAACCTCTCTTAGCAGTGGATATTTGCAATTCAGCTTAGGTCAACTGGGAAAGGTTTGAAACTAACTTTATGTAAAGTACTTCCATGGAAATTGAAGTGTCTGCATTGTGGTTTGCATCTGCTGAACTAAATCCCGTCAAATCAACAAGGTCAAATTGCCATCCCTTCCCCATATTTGAAAATCCTGATTCTTTATTGGTACTCAGAGTCACTTTCTCTGGATTTGTGTTGTTTAAAAACCTTACTCCAAAAGATGCTACGGAAGCTCACTGTCAGAGGAAACTCCACTGCATTAAATTGTGAAGTTGTGTTTTGTCTTTGATTCTTCTTTCTTTGTAGAAAGCAACATCTGTTCAGAAAGTTTATTGGAAGTTGTATGTGTCTGTCAGATCTCTCTGCAGGAGGTGCCTTTCTCTGAACAGAAATGTCACAGCAACTTTTGCTTCCTTCTGGAAATGATGAGGGTTGTGGTGACTCCCTCTTCTCCTTTTCTGTTGGAAGGGAAATGGCCCTTCAGTTCAAGCCTGTTCTTGAAGTTTTCTGGTTTGTCAAATAATGAAGCATTCTGCTATAGCTGGTTGAAAGGGAAATGGAAGGGTTAAGGTAAATGTTAGTGAGTTGTGAGGTGATGATGAGCAGAGTTCATAGCTATATCTACTCAACCTTCATGACAAATGCTGGCTTTACCAGTCTAATGAATGTTTACAGTAATGGCTAAACGGAGACTCTGCCAATGTGTTGATGAGTAGAAGATTCCTCCCTTTAAAAGACTCTCATCCCCTTAACAGGATCCTGTGACCTCAGCTGTACCAGCTGATTGTGTTGCCAAAAGTTGCACACAAGGCTGGACTAACAGAAGTAGCAGCCCAGAAGAGCTGATACCTCAGTGACATGGCAGTTAATGCAATGTCTTGGGACTATTCAGACTGAGAGTCTGAGTTCTTAACAAGAGAAATCATTTTACTGAATTTCTGTACAGGGCCAAATGTGGAAATAGTATGTCAGGAGGGTATAACTTCTGTTCCTCGTGTGTGTCTTGTAATTGTCAGGCTGATAGAGTCCCTGCTCATCTCTGTGACCGACTTGTCTTCAGTTTGACATACTAATAATTTTCTCTGTACTTGAAGAGCAACATGAACCTATTGCTATTATATTGGGTTTATCACAGAATCACTCTGGTTGGAAAAGACCCCTGGGATCATTGAGTCCAACCATCTACCCTACCTTAAATGTTCACCTCTAAACCATATCCTTCAACACCTCATCCAAACGATTTTTAAACACATCCAGAAATAGCGACTCAACCATCTCCCTGGGAAGCCCATTCCAGTGCTTGACCACCCTTTCCGTGAAAAAATTCTTTCTAATATCAAGTCTAAACCTGCCCTGTTGTAACTTGAACCCATTCCCTCTTGTTCTATCACTAATTGCTTGTGAGAAGAGACCAG
>JAOXOE010031339.1:0-12036 GCA_028565055.1 Phoeniculus purpureus
GCTCAGCTCATCCTGCTCCAGGCTCAGCTCATCCTGCCTCGTGCTCAGCTCATCCTGCCTCGTGCTCAGCTCATCCTGCCTCGTGCTCAGCTCATCCTGCTCCAGGCTCAGCTCATCCTGCCTCGTGCTCAGCTCATCCTGCCTCGTGCTCAGCTCATCCTACCCTGTGCTCAGCTCATCCTGCCTCGTGCTCAGCTCATCCTGCCTCGTGCTCAGCTCATCCTGCCTCGCGCTCAGCTCATCCTGCCTCGGGCTCAGCTCATCCTGCCTCGTGCTCAGGCTGTGGGAGCAGCCAGGAAGCCCCAACACATCAACCTGGTGCCGCACACGGAAGCAGAAGGGTCGTTTTCCTCCTTTATTGAACTTTGGCAAATAATGGGGAGGGGGGGGTTGGCTTTACATCAACAGCTATAAATAAAAACCTGGAAGCACCGCGGTAGCCGCCACGGGGCTGGGGTAGGGGTTAGGGGGTGGACATCTATTGGCACAACTCATCCAGTAAAAACCCTTTAATGACAAAATAACAGTCACTCTTCAGCTACTTCGTTGGGTCGGAGCGCCGCAGCGAACACCCAGCTCCACAAAGCACCGTCCACAAGGTGAGAAAAGACAGGGGGATGACGGAACAAAACAGCCTTCCGTGGCAGTACACCAGGACCTGGGCAACCCTCAACGAGACCAGGACCACCTACCGGAGCTCGGCTGGGGTCTGCTTATTGCAGGAGAGCTCAGGTGGAGCTTTGTGGACGATCAGCGGCTCCTGCGACCGTCGAGCGTCTTGCAAAGCCCCGGTGGCGCCGAGGGCTCTGACAGACACCGGGGCCGCGGCCCGTCCGCGCTGCAGAGGTCTCACGCGCGCCACGGGTGGCTCACGACGCGGCACCGTCACAACGGGACGAGGGGCCGCTGCGGTCAAGCAGCGCAGGATCCAAGGTCACCTTGGTTGGCCCGACGGAGCGAACGAGCCGGTCGGTCCTTCAGCCCGGAACTGGCCCATGGCCAGCGGATGGACCCGCGGGAGGAGAGGCCAGCGGGCAGAGTTGGCCACTGCTCCATGCGTGATGGGAGCAGGACCTCAGGACAAGAGAGCTGCTCCCGCTCTGCTTGTGTGGGCTTCCCTTCTTCGGGTGGCAGCTGCCCGAAGAGACACTGAGGAAGTCCTTAGGATGGGGGGGAGACAGCACAGACAGCTGGGCCCATGAGGTATATCGGAGAGAGCCCGGCGGGGCTGCCCGGCGTGCCCACCGATGTGCCCGGGGTGCCACGGCACACCTGGGGGCCACCACTGGCAGGGCCGGGGGGCACAGCGGAAGGAAAGGAGGAGGAGGAGGTGAAAGAGAAGGAGAAGGAAAAGAAGTAGAATGAGAATAAAGAAGGAGAAGGAGGAGGAAAATGAGAAGGAGAAAGGAGAAGGATGGGGAAAAGGAGTAAAGGAGAAGAAAGGAGAAGGAGGAGGAGAAGAAGGAGGAGGAGGGGAGGGAGGAGAAGAAGGAGGAGGAAAGGGAGTAGAAGGAGGAGAAGGATGGGGAAAAGGAGTAGAAGGAGAAGAAAGAAGGAGGAAGAAAAGTAGTAGAAGAAGAAAGAAGGAGGAGGAAGAAAAGTAGTAGAAGGAGAAGGAGGGGAAAAGAAGCAGAAGGAGAAGAGAGAAGGAGGAGGAGGAAAAGGAGAAGGAGGAGAAGAGAGAAGGAGGAGGAGGAAGGAGGAAAAGGAGCAGAAGAAGAAAGAAGGAGAAGGAGGAGGAAAAGGAGCAGAAGGAGAAGAGAGAAGGAGGAGAAGGAGGAGGAGGAAAAGGAGCAGAAGAAGAGAGGAGGAGGAGAAGGAGAAGAGAGAAGGAGGAAAAGGAGCAGAAGGAGAAGAAAGAAGGAGGAAAAGGAGCAGAAGAAGAAGGAGGAGGAGAAGGAGCAGAAGGAGAAGAGAGAAGGAGGAAAAGGAGCAGGAGGAGAAGAAGGAGGAGGAAAAGGAGAAGGAGGAGAAGAGAGGAGGAGGAGGAAAAGGAGCAGAAGGAGAAGAAAGGAGGAGAAGGAGGAGGGGGCAAAGGAGTAGGAGGAGAAGAAAGAAGAAGGAGGAGGAAGAGGAGGAGAAGAGCCTTTGGTATCAGTTTTCCTTTGCAGGGCCGCGCTGCAGAGCCCCGGAGCACAAGGAGCCCCCCGGCCGGAGCCGGTGGCCCCGTCGGCGCTGAGGTATTCACAGGAGGAGTTAAAAAAGCACAGAGAGGGGCCGACTGTGGGCGAGTCGTTGCTTTGGTTCGGGCAAGGCACTCGTCCCGCTCTGCAAGTGAAGCTCGAGCCCGGCGACCGCCGTCGAGGGCACTGCCAGCTCCAGGTGCCCACACCAAGCAACGGTGGCCAGGGGGCAGCGGGAGGCTCTCGCCCAGCCTGAAGCCGGGGCGGCTCGTCCGGCCCGGAAGGCATCCTGAGAATCATTATAGCTTTTATCAAAGGGCTACCCAGAGAGGTGCCACCGGCACATGGGCGACTCCCCAAGACAGCCCCGAGCCCCAGCTGGCAGAAGGCGCCATGGGCCGGGTATCGGACGGCAGCGGTGGCCACGGCGTGAGGGAGAGGCCGAGGGGGACGCGACAGGAGAGCACGGGCAGGGTGCAGACCGCACGGAGAGAGGGATCTTTGGGATCTTTGGTATCATCAACACGACTAGTGGAGACAGTCCGTGAGGTAGCCTCTTTGGTTCTCACTAGGAAGAGAGAGAGGGTTCGGGAGGTTCTCGAGTCTTTCTTTAGTCCTTCTCGCTTCCACACGCTCAGTCCTGGAAGCAGCCTCCGCCAGGGTTTCTCCCCAGCTCACCTGGCATGTGGCAAGCTGTCATCTGCTTTCAGAAGCCACAACAGCCCGGACCCAGCGGCTTGTGGTGCCGGCCGCGGCGTAGCGCACGGGCTCCGTCGGGGCGTCCCGGCGTGGAATGAGTTAAATAAATAGACAACAGGGTTGTGGGTGTGTGTGGGGGGCACAGGAAGGGGTTAACTTAAATAATTTAAACACTAGCCAACGTTTCAGCCGTGATGGAAATCAAGAGGAGACTCCTGCTTGGCGCAGCTCGATGCTCTCTCCAAACAGGATTTCAATCGCCCTGACGGCTGCGGGCATCGCGCGGCTCAATGTGCTGCAGCAGATCAGGTACAGCCCAGGACGGCAGCTCCACGCGAACCCATAGGGGATCGGATTTAGTAGCCACAGACAGCTAGTGTGGAGCCACGCACGGCGCCTACGGACTTGTCCAGCCAAGCTGGAGCTCAGCGGGGTTTGGGCTGAGCTGAGCCTCCAGCGCTGAAGGAAATAAACAACCCAGCGGAGTCTGGAAAAGGAGCCACCTCCTTCCCCAGCTCCGGCTTTGCAGGTCCGAGCGTGGGCTGCTGGTTTAGTCCTCGTCGAGTCTTTGGGTTCAGCTGCGGGTGAGAGAGACGGAGGGTAAAGCTATTCAACCGTAGTCACGGGGCACGTTCTTGGTTCCTTCGAGGACTACGCAGGGTCCCCTGCGGGTGGAATCCGTCTCGGGGCAGCTCCCGAGGCGCTGGGGTCCCCTTCCCACACACGGGTCCTTCACGTGGGAATCGATCGAAGGAACCTTGTACCTTGGGGTCGTGGAAGATGCACCTCAAGGCCATGGAAGATGCACCTCAAGGCCATGGAAGATGCAGCTCAAGGCCGTGGAAGATGGGGGATGACCAGTGCAGCCGCGTCCTCAGGCCATTCAAGACCTTTTGGAGCTGTGGCTTTGCATAATGAAGGCTGCAGGGAGGGACCAGGTCCAGGGGGACCCTTGCAGATGGGGATGGAGGTGGAACCTGAACGTGACCGGGCTCTGCGGGCTCAGGACCTCTGCTCATGCAGTGGGTCTCTGGCAGTTGCACCCCGTGCCTGACCCCAACCCTTTGGGAATCAGGCAGGAGCTGAAGGGTGTTTGGATCTCAGAGCCGGTGTAAGCTGCCAGTTGGGCTGTGAGGAGCCCAAACTGGCCTCTCAGTAGCCTCTGCAGTCCTCAGCACACAGGGCTTGGCCGTGTTTTCTACTTCTAACCATCGGAGCCCAGTGCTGGGGCTTGCAGAGCAGCGCCAGAGGAGCCCTTGAGTGCAGGTGGAGCTGGAGCCAGGCGGTGCGGCTGCGCTCCAGCTCTGAAGAGTGGGTCTCCAGCTCTGAATTGGAGATCTCCAGCTCTGAAGAGCAGGTCTCCAGCTCTGAATTGGAGCTCTCCAGCTCTGAATTGGAGATCTCCAGCTCTGAAGAGCAGGTCTCCAGCTCTGAATTGGGGATCTCCAGCTCTGAAGAGCAGGTCTCCAGCTCTGAATTGGAGATCTCCAGCTCTGATGAGCAGATCTCCAGCTCTGACGAGCAGATGTCCAGCTCTGGAGTGAGTCTCCAGCTCTGAAGAGCAGATCTCCAGCTCTGAATTGGAGATCTCCAGCTCTGGAGTGAGTCTCCAGCTCTGAAGAGCAGATCTCCAGCTCTGAAGAACGGGTCTCCAGCTCTGGAGTGAGTCTCCAGCTCTGAATTGGAGATCTCCAGCTCTGAATTGGAGCTCTCCAGCTCTGAAGAGCAGATCTCCAGCTCTGAATTGGAGATCTCCATCTCTGAATTGGAGATCTCCAGCTCTGAAGAGCAGATCTCCAGCTCTGGAGTGAGTCTCCAGCTCTGATGAGCAGGTCTCCAGCTCTGATGAGCAGGTCTCCAGCTCTGAATTGGAGATCTCCATCTCTGAATTGCAGATCTCCAGCTCTGGAGAGCAGATCTCCAGCTCTGGAGTGATTCTCCAGCTCTGAATTGGAGATCTCCAGCTCTGAATTGGAGATCTCCAGCTCTGAAGAGCAGCTCTCCAGCTCTGGAGCCAGATCCACGGGCCGTGATCTGCCTCACTGTGACTCTGATCAGCCGACGGGTCGCACCAGCTCTCCTCAGCTGCCCTGTGAAACCTTCGGCTCGGCCCGAGCCCAGCGACACGGACAGGGCCACCACCCCTGGGCAGGGGCAAGAGGGGAGGGGATGACCTCTCACGCGGAAGGGCGGCTGCTCAGCCCCGTGAACACAACAGCTCCTACCCATGAGTCGGGCTTCCCGCGCCGCTCCAGCCGAGGGAGCTGAGCTCGGGGCAAACCCGAGACCCGCAGAGCAGCACCGGCCGGGGGAGAGAGAGGTCACGAAGGGGAAACACAAGTAGTGAGAATCCTCATCTTTGGTTTGGTAGCTGTTGAGGTTTTGGTTGCTCTGTTCCTTGTTCGTTTGGAAGAAACTGCATAGGCACAAATTAAAGACAATCTTGGAGGACGGAGCGGGCGCCCGGAGCGGCTTCGCTTGGCTCTCGTCAGCCTTCCCCGGCCACCGGCTTCTTCCGTCCGCTCTCCTCGTGGGTCACGCTTTGGCGGAGCGGGGTTGCGGCAGAAGGAGGTGCAGGAAACGTTTCTTTGGTTTCGATGCAGCAGTTTGTACAAAAAGGCTCAAGAGTCTCCCACAGACGGTGGCCGCCGGCGGTGACGGAGGGGGAATGGCCAGTTCAAAACATCTTTGGCTTGCAGACATCCTGTCTCTTTGGTGTGCTGTATCCCGCCGGTGCGGGGGACTCGGGGTGGGGTGGGGAGGTGGCAAGCGGCCAGGGGCATCCCAGGGCTTGTTGAAGACACGAGTAGAAGCCCCCCGAAGGCTGGACACTGCGGTCCCGGTGACTCAGATGGATGGAGGAGCGACCTGCAAATTCCAGCTCCTCGGCTCTGTTCTGCGACGTCCTGAGTGCTGGGCACGGCCACAGACCCCGACGTTGGGGCTGTTGCCCGCTGACCCGGCGGCTCGGAGACTAACCCTAACCCATCCCTGTCGCTAGAGCTGCTGCCACCTTTGTGCTTGATGCTCTGGACTTTTCCAGGCCAGGGTGATGCCGGTTGGATGAACCAAACCGAAGCCTACGTTGGGTCTTTGGTGTCCCCAAAACGATGCCTGAGAGTCAGAAGCAGGGGCTCGGGGTCCCCGGTGCCTCCACGGCAGGTGTTGTGCTGCGCTCCGGCACCTGGGGCTCCCCAGCAGCTGCCCTGATGTTCACCTGACCTGAGCATAGGATGGAAGAGGTTAATGCTGAACCTGCAGATGCCAACTGAAGCCCCACCGAGTGTCCTCTGGGACAGCAGGGCCAGGGAGCCGTGTCCAGGAGGATTGTGCTTTACGTCGCCGGCGAAGGACCCCACCGTGCCGCTGCCGTCGCCCGTCTCACGCCTTGGTGCAGCTGCTGGGCGCCGAGGAGGAACCCCCCGAGCTGAGGTCGTCCTGCCACTTCTCCAGGCTGCGGCGGCGGGCGTTCATGAAGAAGTTGCTGACGGTGGTGAGCTCCAGCCCCAGCTGCTGCGAGATGGTGAGCTGCATCTCCTTGGAGGGCCGCTTGTTCTCCTTGAAGATGGCAAAGAGCGTCCTGCGCTGCAGGTCGGTGAACACCAGCCGCGACTTCTTCTGGGAGCTGCTCCGCTCCTTGCTGGGCTCCTGCTCTTTGCGCTTGCAGGCTGCAAAGGGGGCACAGAGAGAGGCGCCATGAGCAGGGCAGTGCACGTGGCCACCTGATCCCAAGCACTCGCCACCCAGGCACCGAGTTCATGTCCCTCCCCACATCTCAGAGGCTGGGCTGTTCAAACCCCAAAGCAGCAGAGACTTCCAGGTTGGCTCTTGGGGTCTGGATAAGATGACCCTGAGAGGTCCCTTCTGACCCCCCCCACCCCAGCTCTGTGTGTGACTATGTGATCAGAGATGAGTTGCTCTCCTCATGGCTTCCAAACCTGACCCTCTGCTTGCCCAGGCTGGAGGTCTGCGAGCCACGGGGCAGGGAGAGCCCTCCAGCAGCTCCAGAGCCAAGGGCAGGGTAAAGGCAGCTGGAAGTGCCCGTCGGAGCTCAGGCAGGTGGGTAGCGGGACCACGGCTGTGCCAGGCGACCTTAGCGGGTCCTACAAGCCCCTACCGGTAGCGGGGCTCTGTGTGTGAACGGCTGGCGCTGAACCCGACCCCCCTCCCGCTTCAGAACAGCCCCGGCGCGGGCACCGTCGGGGATGTGCTGGGACCGCATACTGGGGGGGGAAGCTGATGAGCGGGTGGCTTCCACCAGCCCTGCGGGGCTACTAGACACCAGAACCTGCCTCAAAGAGAGGAACTCAGCCCGCGGGGCTGGCTGCGATCGCCCCGGGCACTGGGCTGCGCTGAGCCCCGCTTTGCAGAGCCGCAGGGATCCGCGGTGTGGGGGGGCTGATCCTCACTCTCCTGTCCCCCTCGTAGAGCTGCCCCGGGACCACCCCAAACACCGCAGGGCTGCAGCAGGGACCCTCGTGGGTGGGCACAAGGGGATGGAGCCCGGAGCCACATCCCCAGAGCCAGGAGTGGCTCTGCAGAGGGGCTCAAGGCAGAGCCGTCGAGTGGGAAGTCCTGGGGTTGTCTCACAGGGGCAGAGCTGAGGCTGCGCTGGTCGCTCCTGCGCTCCCCAGGGGTACCCGGCATGGGGTTGGGGGGGGTGATGGAGCAAAGGGCTGCCCCGGCGATGACGGGAAGGAGCCCGGCAGCTCCCGGTGCTAATGAGGTTCCTCTCCGCGCAGATAACAGCTGCCGGGCGTCAAAGATGCAGGACGAGCCATCGATTTCTGATTAGCGGGTCCGCGAGCCTGAGGTGAAGCTCCTGCTGCAGGGCTCTGCTCCATTCCCAAGCAGCCAAGGCAGCGGCTTTGTCCCCTCCTGACCCCTTTGTCAGCCGCACACCCCAACCCTGCCCAGCACAGCTCCAGCCTGGGAAGGGGTAAAACCCCACTGGGCACCTCCCAGTCCTCTGCTAGGTGCCCCCAGGGAAAAGCAGCGCATCCTCTGCTGTGGCAGAGGGACTGGATGATCTTTTGGGGTCCCTTCCAACCCCTAATGACTGGATCTAGGGGATGCTGCTGTGGCAGAGGGATGGGACTGGCTGATCTTTGGAGGTCCCTGATGTCCTGGGATTCTGTGAGTCTTCCTCACTGCCAGGTAGCAGCTCCCAGGCTGGTTGTGTCCAGCCTCCTGTAAATCTACCAGGCGGCTGGAATTGGGGCTGTAAATTCCACAGGGCAGGGGCTGCCTCCCCCTCATCCAGAGCTCTGACAGCCCTCTCAGTGCACGGTGCCTGCCAGGGGCCCCTAAGTACCAGGGTAATATACTTCCATCATTAAACCAGAATCATAAATAATAGATGGGATAGGGGTGATTTACGGCGCTCCGGGGCGGGAACGAGCCGGGCTGGGGTGAGCAGGCAGCAAGGCTCAGCTCTCCCTGTCATCACCCAGCGGCTGCAGGCTCTGGCCAGGCTCCAGCCCCGCTGGCAGCCCCCTAGTTTCTGTTCCATGGCAGAGGTGGGTCCTCTGACACCCAGCTGCAGAAGGAACAGACCCGACTGCTGACAGATTCCTGTTCTACAGCTGATCGTGAGCTCCAAGGTCTCTTCTCCAGTGGTTGGGGGATGTGGAGGGTCTCCCACCCACCAGCATCACCAGGCAGCCACCGCCTTCCCCCCACAGAGGAAGGGAAGGGCCTCAGGGGGCTTTATAGGGACTGTGGAGCTCAGCAAGCCCCGAGCACAACTCAGCAGCCTTGCAGCAGGTTAGGAGTGGAAATCTCTCACCGATGTCGCTTTAGCAGCCTCCCTCCCAGCACAGACTGGGTCCCATGGGTGCTGAGGAAGGTGCTGGCACCTTCTCCCACCAGGAGAGCTCAGGGGCGGTGAGAGCAGAGGAGCTGTGTGGGCAGCTCTCCGAGGAAGACTTCCTCCTGCTCTTCCTCTCCAGCAAGGAGCTGCCTGCCAAAGCTTAATGCCTCAGCGCGGGGCCCGTCCTAACTGCCCATTACGACAGGATGAGATCTGCTGGCGGATCAGCTCCTCATAAATATGTTCCCTGCTTACTTAGAGATATTTTGGTCTCAGAGACAATTTGCCTGTTGGGAACCTGCCAGCCCCTATCGCTGGGCTCATCATTCCTGCGAGCAGCGCTCGCCAGGGCTTGGAGTCACCCTCTTTTCTTGATAGGGCTGGAGATGAACCCTTTGCCTTGGACAAAGAGATGTGGTGCCCCAGGGCAGGCACGTTCCCCTCCTGAGGGTGATGGAAAGAGGAGCCTGAAAGACACACAGATGCTATGGGAAGAGGGGGAGTCATTTGTCTGCTGCATCTTGTGGGGAGAAGATGAGAGGTGGGGGGTTTAAAGGACAAAAAGGGAGCTGATGGCTGGTCATTAAGGGGTTTTCTTGGTACCTGCAGCCCCTTGCAGAGGTTGCCTGAGAAATGCCCATTGCTGGAGACTGGTGAGGAATGGGACAGACTGGTGAGGATGAGTGATGTCTGAGTCCTTTCAGCTCTGCTTCCCCTGCCAGATTAATCCCCACACACCCGCCGAGGCCGTTCCGGCTCTGAAGGCAGCCACAGGGGAGCTCCTGTGATGCACAGAGGCTGCTACTCTCAGTGCTCCGAGGCAACCCTCTTCTCACAGTGCTCCCTCCCTCCCGTGTGCCTCACCACGGGCAAACTCTGGCAGCTGAGCACCTCTCAGAGGGTCTTTAGGTACCTGTGGGTTTGGGTCAGTGCTCACCCCCTCACAGAGTGTCTCTGGTTGGAGAGACCTTTCAGGTCACCCACCCCAAGCATGAGGAAGAGGTTCCTGTAGGGGTAACGGCTGATACGGATGTTGCCCCTTGGCCTGGCCCTCCTGGCTGGGCTTCATCCCTCCCCTTCACCCCTTCACCCCACAACTGCCGCCCCCCAACTTCCCCCATCGGTCCCGTCTCCGTCCCCCCGACTCCGCTCGCAGGGCCCCGGCGCTGCCGCTGTCCGTGGTGCTGACCGGCCGCCGCCGCGGGGTTCGACGGGGCCCCCCGGGTGAGAGCAGAGACCCGCGGGGGAAAGAGCAGAGAGCCCCGACGGAGAGCAAGAACCCTCAGGCGAGCGTGCAGGAACCCACTGGGGTGAGCAGGGACCCTGTAAGGGCAGCGGGGCTGCCCCAGCCGCCCCACCCCGTCCCCGGGATGGAAACGGGGTGAGGTCAGCGCGTTGCAAGATGAATCATTGATGCTGTTTTGGTACCAAAGCTGCTCAATCATCAATAACGTGATGCAGCCGCGGGATGGGTAAACATGCGGCTCGGGAGCTTTGCCCAGTGGCTCCCAGGACGGTAGGATTGTGCTCACGGCCACCGGGGTCAGCGGCCCTCACGGCCACCAAACACCCATCCCGCACCTCAGAGGCTGCTCTGCCGTGAGACCTCCACAGAGGGGCCTATCGAGGCGGCGAGGTGTCGCCAACAGGACGTTGTCAACATCCTAAAGTCAACACACCCCACTGCTGCAGCTCCGGTGGGGAGCAGGGGCAGTTCTCCCCAACAATAACCTCTAGGGAACAACCTCCTGGAGCAGGGGGGAACCACCGACTGGTTGAGGTTGGGAGAGACCTTGAAGCTCCTGGAGCGCTGCCAGGTCCCCATTAACCTCATCCTTACACGCCACATCCCTTAACCCCTCAGGTTGCTGCTACCTGAGCACAAGCCCAGCGCACAGGAGGGCATCAACCCCCTAATCGCAAAGCAAGGGACATTCTTAGCCTCATTAGAATCATTAGGGGTTGGAAGGGACCTCAAAAGATCATCCAGTCCAATAGCAGGATCCCCTAGATCCAGTCATTAGGGGTTGGAAGGGACCTCTAGAGATCATCCAGTCCAATAGCAGGATCCACTAGATCCAGGCATTAGGGGTTGGAAGGGACCTCCAAAGATCATCCAGTCCAATAGCAGGATCACCTAGATCCAGTCATTAGGGGTTGGAAGGGACCTCCAAAGATCATCCAGTCCAATAGCAGGATCCACTAGATCGGTCACCGAGCTCCCTCCAGCTTCACTCCTGGGTGCAGAGGTATCCTGGGCAAATGGAGACACAGGGTTCCACAGGTAGAACTCAGGGTGGTTCTGCCCCATCAGTAGGGAAGCCCCGAGCCGGGCCGGGTGCTGGGAAGGAGAAGCACCAGCAGCATTACTGGAAAGGAGCCGTCTCAGGTTCCAGATCAATGGGCACCGGGTCCACACGTTTGTGCTCCCGTTGCCAGCATTAATGCTCTTTTAATCTTCTCAACATGATCTGCATCGATTTCCCTCCCGACCCGCATCTTGTTTGCGAAGGCGACATCGCCGCGCGCTCCGGCGGGGAGAAACACGCGACCGCAGCCCCTCTTCCCTTCCCTGGAGATCCCAAACCTGCCCGGGCACCGTCCTGGGCCACCTGCTCTGGGGCAGGGAGGCTGGACTGGGTGGTCCACTCCTAGCCCCACCAGCCTGGGGTTGGGCTGCTGTGATGCTCCTGTTGTGGGCAAACCCGGTTGTCTCTCACAGGTCATCATCCGGCCAGGAACAGAGACCTGGACACCCCGAGTGGCGGCGAAGAGCCCCCCCAAACCTCACCGCAGAGACCCCGACCCACAGCATCTCCCATTGGGGCTCAGGCAGAGATCGTGGCCCCTTCGTCCTCCCATCCCCAAATGCAGGGACCCCCCCCGTCCCTGTGTGAAGGGAGCACCCCGTCATGTCTAAATAGGAGGGGGTGGGGGTCCTGCGTGTTGGCAGAGGGGACCTCCAGCTGGAGGGTGGGATCTCGGTGGGTCAAGGGTGGGGGGCTGCAGTCAGCCACAGGCACCCCCCCAACCCAAGTCCCAAGAGCTGGGCTGCCCCGCAGGGTGTGGGGAGGGGGGGTCTGTCGCCCCACTGTCTCCAAACTGCATCGCTCCCCCTGTCTCAGACAAAGGAGGGGAGAGAACCCACCGGAGTCTCCCCAGCATCACTCTTGACACCCCCCCCCCAAAAAGCTCCTTGCGGGACGTGGGGTGCTCCCAGCGCACAGAACCACCCGTGGAGGGTCCAGCCCCCGGCAGAGAGACTCCCCTGCTCCCCTCGGACACCCCCTTGAGGAGGGGCTCTGGACCAGGGGCAGCACCAGCAACGCCGCTGCCCTCCGACCTCCCCCCGGCTCCAGCCCGTTGCGGGGCTGCCGGGGGTCGCGGCCCTCCCCGAACCCC
>JAOXOE010031340.1:0-12033 GCA_028565055.1 Phoeniculus purpureus
CCAATCCCCCTGCCACAGCAGGATCACCTAGATCAAGTTGCACAGGAACATATCCAGGCAGGTTTTAAATGTCTCCAGAGGAGACTCCACAACCTCCCTGGGCAGCCCCTTCCAGTGCTCTGTCACCCTCACTGTGAAGAGTTCCTTCTCATATTGATGGGGAACCTCCTCTGTTCCAGCTCACACCTATTGATCATTCAGCTCTGCAAAATATGGCATTAACACATTGATCAATTCCCAGAATAGCTTTACTTTTGACCAGTCTTACACATACTAGGTCACAAAATCCATCAAACTTAAACTGATGGTAATGGCACTGTGGAACTGTCAAATGCAATGATTAAAAAAAGGTTAAATTTAAGTTTCCCTGGGTCAAAGGTACTTAAAGATAATCAAGGCACTACCTTGAAATAGAGCTTAGGTAGCTACTAGGTGAAAATTGTTGTTCTTGCAACAATCACCACGATAATACCAGAAGGGGTTTGTTATTAAAAATGGCATTGAAACCCCAGAACTGTTCATAGGCAGATTTTTTATAGGGTCTGCTGTTTGCTTTCATTGGCAAGCATGCTCTGTATGTTTATTTTATTCCTTCTTTACTTCACAGGGTGAATTTTGTTCTCTGTATGTACGAGAGGATTACAAGCAAGAGATATTAAAGTTTTTGTTTGCCTACAAGGCATGTGCAAACAAAGGGCCTGACCAAACCCCGTTATTGTCAGTGAAAAGTTGAGTCGTCACCACCAAAATTATAAGCCTCACTTTTCATACACAAAATCACACACAGAACATTGGGGACTGGAAGCAACCTCAACAGATCATCCAGTCCAATCCCCCCTGACACAGAAGGATCACTTAGATCAGTTGCACAAGAACATGTTCAGGTGGGTTTTAAACATCTCCAGAGAAGGAGACTCCACAACCTTACTGGGCAGCCCATTCCAGTGCTCTATCATCCTCATTGGGAAGAAGGTCCTCATAGTGATGTGGAACCTCTCCTGTTCCAGCTCACACCCATTGCCCCTTGTCCTATCATTAAATGCCACTGAGCAGAGCCTGGCTGCATCCTCCTTCCATATTTATAAACATTAATGAGGTCACCCCTCAGTGTCCTTTTTTCCAAGCTCAAGAGACCCAGCTCCCTCACCCTTTCCTCATCAGGGAGATGTTCCACTCCCTTCATCATCTTTGTGGCTCTGTGCTGGACTCCAAGTACAAATATGTGTTCTTCAGGCACCATGTTCAAAACCGTGAAAAATATTCTTTATGAGAAATGATCTGTCTTTTCTTTAATTTCCTTTAGGAGGTGGTTTGTGTTTTTTAAGAGCAACTTTCTGTTTGACGCAAGTTTAGTTTTAAAGTTATATGTCACCAAATGTTAAGCACAGCTCTGGCTGGAGACCAGCTTTCCCTGGAAGGATTTATGAAGCTGTTTTTTCAGTGATGCCTACCAGTGAGATGTGGTGTGTACTGCTCATAATTTGTTTATTTTGGTGATCATAAAGAATGCGAAGCAATGTATTTCATTTGCCAAGGAAAGAAGAGAGAAAAGCCCATAGAACAAAGGGGTCAGCCCAACAGCAAGGGTAGATAAAGCAGCACATTACATTGTGCATACATTCAGCATGGAAATAAGTCTTCATGTGGTGCATGGGAGACTTCATCACAATCCTCTCCAGGGAATCAGCAGGAGGTAAACAGCGAAACAGCCTTTGTGTAACACATGAGCACATCCTGTAAAGGGCATATATAGATGGTGAATCTCGCTAAAAAACGATACTTAGCATGCTAAGCAAACAAACAAGCAGCTGAATACATGTAAATTAGATGAATGACTTGGGTATAGGTGACAGGAACCTCATAAGTCAAATGATTTCCAGCTTCCAGAAGGATTTGCATATAGCATAAGGAGGGACCTTCTGCAGATGCAGGTTTTCTAGCAGGGTGTGTGCCTGGGGAGCTGCATCTTTGTGGGACTGACTGATTGGAAGAACAAATTAACAGACTAGGCAAAAAAAAAATCTCCTTTAAAAACTTCAAAATGCAAGTGCCTGGACGCAATGGTTTCATTTTCTTGCCCCGTCTGTTAGTAGGTTGGACTTTTCCAAACGAAGTACCGCTCTTCCCAGCTGAGATACTGGGAGTCAGCAATCAGACAAAACTTCCTTGGTTTGGATGCTGGAATTGGATCATAGAATCATAGATTCGTAAAACAGTAGGGGTTTGAAGGAACCTCTGGAGATGATCTAGTCCAAATCCCTAGCAGATTAGGTTGTCTCAGAGCAGATCACACAGGACAGTTTTGAGTGGCTCTAGACGCAGAGACTCCACAGCATCTCTGGGCAGCCTGTTCGAGGGCTCTGTTACCCTCACTGTAACAAAGTTTTTCCTCATCTTCAAACTGAATTGCCTATCTTCCATTTTATGGCCCTTGCTACTAGTTCCATTTCTGGGCACCCATGAGAAGCGTCTGGTCCCATCATCCGGACACTCACCCTTTAGATACTTATAAGCATTTATGAGATCTCCCCTCAGTCTCCTCCTCCACAGGTCAAACAGATCCAGCTCTCTCAACCCCTCCTCATAAGGAAGATGCTCCAGCCCCAGTGGCTCTGCATTGAACTCTCTTCAGTAGCTTCCTCTCCCTCTTGAACTAGGAAGCCCAGAATTGGATATTCTTCCAGATGTGGTCTAACCAGGCCAGAGTAGAGGGGGAAGAAAACCTCCTTTGATCTACTGAATGAGAGATGCAGTCCCTCAAATCAGTTTGCTTCTGTTGCTCATTTACAGAACAAGCAAAACAACTCCAAGTTGTCTGCAAGGACTTCAGAGTAAGAATCACCCCTAATGTTTGTGAGCACAACACCTAGCACACTATGCCATGTTCCTTGCCTATGTGTTTCTGGTTTTCAGACAAAATTAATTACTTTTAGGAGGAAGATTCTTTCACTGCACTTTTCACAGAGTACTGAGTTGTACTCTGTGGATGCTGAGTAAAAAACATGCACTTTTCTTCCATATTCATTCCTGTGCTATTTGGAAAGCTCAAGGACGTGAAGCTTTAAGCTGAGAAGATGCTAAAAGAATGTATACATGGAAATCAGTGTTGCTGTCTCCATCTGTTTCTTTGGTCTCAAAAAACACAAGTGCCTCTGTAGCACAGTCAGTACACTCCAAACTTCTGGGCCCAGTGGGCAGACTTTTTTCACATCCTTTTTTTTCCCAGCAAGACTGCCAACACTAAAACCTTGTCGCTGCCATTTGTAATGCCCTTTTATTTTCTCACATCAAGATAAAACTGTTTCAGCCCACTGCCCAACAGTTGCCACCATGACTACTGATCTGAAGCAAATCCCTCAAGCATACAGAAAACTAGGGAGAGACTGCAAACTGAAACAAAATCAGAGAAGATTAGAGTTCCAGCACAATGTACTGAGCTAGACACTTTGACACAGATAATCAAGACAGATAATACAGCTCCAACATGGGTAGAAAAGGAGAGAAGAAAATTTGAGAGGACAATGTACACCACTTAGGGTACCACTGCATCATGTCAACCACTAACAACCTCAAATCTTCCTCTTCCTATAGATCAGCACCTGTTACAAAGAAAAGTCCCCATACGAAAACGACTACTGTTCGGGTTTTCTACAGGATGTGTTTTGAGCACATCTGTCTCTGTTCTGCTCCGTCTGAGCTGGTTTGCATTGCTGAGGAGGTACATCAGAGAGCTGAGTACCCAGTCTCACCATGCTGTCTATTTGGGCTATCTCCTACTGGCACCATGACATCAGAACCATGAAGAACACCTGATAAGAATGGGAAATTGAGTTTGTTCTATAGTAGGCTTGTTTTTTTGACAGACTTACCATCACAGCTTAGGTCAGCCTCAAATTGCTTCTAAGTTGTCATAAATATCATCTGGGATTCCAGCTGTGGAGTCAATTCTGTGGAGGTCCCCCTATACTCAGCACTGGTGAGGCTGCACCTTGAGTACTGGGGCCAGTTTTGGGCACCTAAGTACAAGGGAGACATTGAGGTGCTGGAGCGAGTGCAGAGGAGGGCAATGAAGCTGCAGAAGGGCCTGGAGATTGATACAGTTGGGGCTGTTTAGTTTGAGGAAGAAAAGGCTAAAGGGAAACCTTGTCAGTCTCTACAGCTATCTGAAAGGACACTGGAGAGAGATAGGTGCTGGTCTCTTCTCACAGGTCATTAGCGACAGAACCAGAGAGAAGGGCTTCAAGCTCCAAAAGGAGAGGTTTAGACTGGACATCAGGAAAAATTTCTTCCTGGAGAAAGTGGTCAGGCACTGGAATGGGCTGCCCAGGGTGGTGGTTGAGTCACATCCCTGGATGTGTTTAAAAGACACTTACATGTGGTGTTGGGGACTATGGTTTAGGGATGAACTGGTAGATTAGGGTTGATGGTTGGACTCGATGATCCCAAGGGTCTTTTTGAACCTGAATGATTCTGTGATTCTGTGTCTATCACTCACAGGGTGAACAAAAGAGCAGAGTGGACATGTAGTTTGTTATCAGATGAGGCAGGTGAAGAACATTTTATAACTTATTAGGTGGCTTCTGCACAATCCTTTGATCTGTGTTACCCACTCTACTGTTAACACCTGTGCAATGCTCAATAAAACACTCCCGCAAGTCCTTTTCGGTATCTCCAATGTGCAGTCTGTTACATTTCCTGTCGATGATGCAGTACATAGCTCATTTAGAGGGGCATGTGAAGTGTTCATGAATGACAAATTAAGATTTAGTTCAAACACCCCTGACGGGGTCTTGGTGCATTTACCAGGTTTATAGATCTGTTTCCTGGGAATGTACCTTATAAAGTTGCATTTGTGGGTTGTTTATTCAATGAACAAAGTGATCTATTATGTTTTTGTCACTGTTTTAGACATGAATGGAGGGTAGGGAAATAATTGCAGTGAAAAGCTCTTCTTCCAGATTTTCACAAGAGTGGAAGTTGAACTAGAGCAAATTAAATAATCAGTTCAGTATTGCAAGCTGTAGCAAAAATACCCACCCCTCCCGACTCAAGTGCATTTAATTCTGTGGTACTTCTTCCCTTATTTTTGGTTGATAAAATGTAGTATAGAAAAATGGGACACAACATTTTAAATGTTGAATATTTTACAGAATCACAGAACATTAGAGATTGGAAGGGACCTCGAAACATCATCCAGACCAATCCCCCCACCACAGCAGGATCTCCTAGATCAAGTCACACAGGAACATGTCCAGGCAGTTTTTAAACATCTCCAGAGAAGGAGACTTCACAGTTTTCCCAGGTTTGTGAATGGCAATGGAGAGGAAAGATCAAACGCATGCTTTCACCCCGACCCCAGTCTTTTTCACAGAGCTCTGGTCTTTCCATTACTGTCCTGTGCAGAAAATGGTACAACTGGTTTAGTGTTTCCAGGCCAGACAGCAAAAAGAACAAAATCATCCTGTTCTTGATCAATTTCTATTACTATAGTGAAGATCAAGTAGATTTTGGTAATGTGCCTCTGGCTTCTGTAAGCATCACAATCTTCTGATAGTTCACCATTATTAGCAAGAGTTTTTCTGGTCCTGAACACCAGAGTCACTGAGCAGTATAGTGGAAAACTAAAGTATTTAGTTTGCAATCTCACTATAAGAGAGGTTTTTACCAGAATTCCCATCTTATGCATCTCTTCTAGAAGCCACAGACCAACATTTTTATGATTTCAGCCATGGGATGGGTATCAAGTCATTTTTTGACTAGAACAATGAAATATTTATTCAAAGAGAGGCCATGCAGGATGAAGAACTGAATCACAGAACATTAGGGATTGGAAGCGACCTCGAAAGATCATCTAGTCCGATCCCCAATGTACCTTTAATTCTGTGTAGACAAGTAAGATGAGATTTTTTACAAGTTCAGAAAAAATGGAAGACAGATTAGAGTTAAAAATATTCTCTCACCATTGTCATGTGTCACATTCCTGGAGGAACTTCTGTGTGTCACCATCCTTAGAGATATGTGGAAGATTTGCAGATGTAGTGCTCAAGGATATGATTTTGCAGTGGCCTGGCAATGCTAAGTCAGTGGTTGAACTTAATGATCTTCAAGGTCTCTTCTAACCAAAACCAACTCTGTGAATCCATTTCCCACAGATGGCTGGCCTTGAAGACTTGAAAATCCTTTACAAAGTCACTTCCTTGGGAAAAATATGTAAAGACAAAACTTTCCAGGCCTCTTCCTACCCTACTGAAAGGTGAGCACTTTGAGTGCTCTGTACATAGCCAGCATAGGTTGCAATAGCACTGGGATTGCTCTGAAGGTTGTGTATTTCCCACACTCTCTTCATTTCAGGCTTGGCAAATCCCAGTCATTTTCCCTACTTCCCTTCACAGACACAGAATGTTCACTGACGTGGGTTAAGACTCATGTCAGGAGGTAGCGTGTTCATTCTCTCTGCCACAGGGAGCTGATCCATGAAGTCATTAGTCTCTGGTAGCATAGCTGATTGCTTTCCCTGTGTGTTGCAGGAGCATCCAGAAAAGTTTACCAGATACTTAGGGTGAAAGCCTTTCCATTTGGAGAATAATCGTGTCTGGCTCAGGCAAATTCAGTGGATTTAATGTGAGAGAAAAAAGAAACTTCCTTTTTCTGAGCTCTTCCCCTTGAAACAGATTGATCAACAGAGAACACAGTAATAGTGAAGACCTGTTTTCAAAGAGGAAAGTATCTTGTGAATAAGCCACTGGCCTGAAACTCAAGAAAAATGTCTTTGCTTATCACATGTTTGCTGACAGACAATCCTTGCAAAATGCTGGATTTCCAAGAACAGATTGCTGAACTCCTACTTTCATCTTGGGAAAACTGCAGCCAATACATCATAAAACCAGAATTACAGAGACTTTGTTTTGGGGTAAAATCAAAACTGGATTTAAACATTCCACTTTCAGGAGATAAAACCTCTAATCCTGGACTAGCGGGCCAGCGAGCCACAGCCAATAAAAACATTTCACCACTAGAAATGAAGGGTAAATTATTTGGCCCCACTGAGCTGTCAGATTTTCTCCCTTTTGTGCACTGTTGCAGCAGGGCCCCAGATCCAGAGGGGGCTGTATTCAGATTGTTCTCATTTTTCAGTTATGCTCCTCTGAACTCCACCTAACGGTTTAGGGCACAGCCAGAATGAACACTTGCTTTAGCCTTTGCTACCGGTGAAATTCAAGAGTCTAGCAGCCCAGCTCTCATTCCAGACAATACTGAAAGGAAATCACAGAATCCTAGAACATTAGGATTTGGAAGGGACCTTGAAAGATTATCTAGTCTAACTCCCTTGCCACAGCAGGATCACCTAGATCAAGTCACACAGGAACATATCCAGGTGTGTTTTAAACGCCTCCAGAGAAGGAGATTCCACAACTCTCACCCTGGGCAGCCTGTTCCAGTGCTTATGGTCATCCACCAGAACCCCCAGATCCCTTTCTGCTATGCTGTTCTCCAACAGGTCAGTCCCCAGCGTATACCGGTAACTGGGATTGTTCTGAAATACTGTGCACTTCAACCCTTTCTGCTTCTCATTGTGGAGAAAGGTGAAGGATAATAACATTAAGAAGACGAGGGACATAGAAGGCCGTATTTATGGAATTTACTATTTATATAATTTGGAATTTGAATTTGATCTGTGGTCAGGATGGGGGTTTTTTCTTTCCTGTGCAAGGTTGTTAGAGATCTGGAAGCAATTTCGCTTTCTTTGATAGTAAGATACCACTTATTCCAGAGGTATTTTAACAAATGTACTTACTACTATCTAGTGCACCAGTGATGTCCCTGTCCTGTCCTCATCTCCCCCTGTGGCATACTCCAATGTAGGGGATGTTGCCTTTAGCTAAGTGTAGAGAATATAGGGAAAGTTTTTGCAGCTTGTGAAACTTAAAATGGATGTTCTGTGACCACCGTCCAGACAAATGTCTCCCACAGGTTCCTGGCTATGAGGAAATGATGCCTAGCATTCCTATGCAGCCTTGAAAAAGAAATCTTGAAATTTAAACACTACTTTTTTTTCTCCATAATTGCAGCAAACAGCTGTGATCAGCACTGAAGTCGACCAAAGAAAAAAGATCTTCCAGTCTTTATATCACAGAATCACAGAACATTAGAGACTGGAAGGGACCTCAAAAGATCATCTAGTCCAAGTCCCCCAAACTTCAGATACGCACTACTCCAATTCTCTGTATTAAAATTCACTCCATGCTGTTGAACTTACACTGTCAAATTTAGGGACATTGTGTTTTACAAGAGATTTGGTGTTGGTTTGCTTCATTCTGCTAGTTTACTCTTTTATTTCTGGAGACATCCTCTTCCATCAAAGAAACAAAGGGGTGAACTTTTTTGTAGTAGGGGTCTCTTTGAAGACTTTAAAGAAACTCAAAACTAGGTAAGGGAAGAAAGCTTTGATGGTTCTTCTTCATACATAAAAATGGCTTGATCCCAAGACTGCAAGTTTAGAAAGGACTGCATTTTGAGCTTTGGATGGTCTAATCCCTCTCATAAACAGGGAGCCCAGAGTGATGATCTGCTGCAAAAAACTAATTTCTGGGGACGTTAAGGATAGGTGCCTGTGATGAGAGTTGCTTGAAACCCAGAAACCTTTCCTGCTGTGGAGAGATTGCTTAATATCCTACTAAATTATACTGCTGTCTCCAAATGAAACTAGTAGAGGTGATTCTTGAAGATATTTGGAGACTATGGTTTATGCGTAAGGCAAACAGATTGTATTTGTAACATTTAACACACAATAACAATAATAAAACACACTGATGTGGGTTTTCTCTGTAAACAGTGTCTTCTGAAGATAGAGCCAGTGAAATGTTTTGAGAACTTTGACATTTATAGCTGTATTTATAATCTCTTTTGGATCATTTCCTCATGGAATCACATGTTTGTGTATTTTAAATTCTCCGGAGAAATAAAAATGTTTAAACAAAATAATTATGCGATAGGCATTTTATGAGGGCTTGTTCAACACATGCACATGTACAAGCAAGGCTGGATTTGTTTGCAACTAAGTGAGTGGGAGTTTTGGAAGTGAGTATCAAGGAGAGATCTTCTTTACTGAAATGATGAAAAAGAGAAGAAAAAAGCAAGTGTAGCCAGGTCTGTACAGAAGATATGCCTCTTGGAGCTAGAGAGTCAACACACAAGTCATCACACTGCAACAGTACATGGAAGAGAGATAAGGAGAGAGGAGTTACACTTACATTCGTATGCATACGTATACCTCGACACGTGCAAATGAATTCAGACACACATCGCATAGGCAGTTGTATTAGTGTGTAACTCACTGCAGATAATTTATTTGCCAGTCTTTCTACTAATGGCACATATGTGAGCAGACTGCCTTTTCCTAAATGTGATTCTCATTCCACAGAAACCAAGTAGGTTTGTTTACTGTATAGTGAGAGCACAGGTGAATACGGATAAGCAAAGTCTGGTTGTGCCCCTTTTCTGTTACTGATCATATATATCACATGGCAACAAAACCATCAAAAAAATAACAAGATGTGTTTCAAAGGACAAGAAAAAATAAGGGAGATCTCTTTATAAAAAGAACATACAGATTAACAGGAGTAGACTTGGACTAGAAATGTCCATTTTCACTAGGCACCTGGACCTTACTTAAGAGTTCGTTTGGCTATGTGGTAAGATTCTCACCCATAGAATCACAGAATCATTCAGGTTGGAAAAGACCCTTGGGATCATCAAGTCAAATCATCAATCCTAGTCTACAAGTTCACCCCTAAACCAGATCCCCCAACATCACATCTAAGCGTCTTTTTTTAAACTCATCCAGAGCATGATGGCACCCTGGGCAGCCCATTCCATTGCCTGACCACTCTTTCTGTGAAGAATTTTTTCCTGGTCCAATCTAAACCTACTCTGTTGAAGCTTCAAACCCTTCCCTCTGGTTCTGTCGCTAATGGTCTGTGAGAAGAGACCAACACCAACATCTCTACAATGTCCTTTCAGATAGTTGTAGAAGCAATGAGGTCTCCCCTTAGCCTTCTCAGACTAAACAGCCCTAACTCTCTCAATCTTTCCTCACCCATGTCACTCAGCCCACAAGAAAGAAATTAGTGATTAGAGTGGAAAACAGAGAAGCTGCCCACCTAAATTCAGGAAGAAGAAGCCCCAGCAGACCTGTGCTGGTATTGCCTTCTGCACAGCTATATCTTCACAACCCGAACCCATATCATCTGCAGAGTCTGGTGAGGGAGGTTGAACTCCACGTTCCAAGAGCAATCACATATCTCAGTTCCTCCAAAGTGCTAAAAAATTGTATAAGCACAGAGAAGCAAGTCCATTTTTAAACTCAAGCAAACACTTGCCCAGAATGCTTTACAATGCTCAGTTTAGCTTTCTCTTCTATTTTTTCATATTCAAACAGTATCACAAGTGTGTCAGGAGTGTTTCTAAAAAGAAAAGAAGATACAAAGAGCTTGTGAGCCCTGAAAAATTCTTTCTATGTCAGCTTCAAAATTCTCACCAAAGCTGTGTAAGAAGCTTGCTAAAACAGCACCAGATGCTCAAGTGTCTTCACTAGTAGGAAAATGATAGCAATTCAGGAACTGCACACAGCTCCCATTGAAGTCAGCGGAAAGATCCCCACTGATACAAGAAGTCACTAGAGGAAACTTGGTTTTCCTGTCTACCAACTCAAGAAAAACTGAAGTATGGTCGAAAGTCCATTACAGAAAGTGTAGTGAGTTTTTCAAGTCACAGAATCCTAGAATTGTTCACGTTGAAAAAGACCTTTTAGAGCATCAGGTCCAACCATTAACCTAACTACCAAGCTCACTGCTAAACCATGTCCTTAGGTTCTGTACTGCTACTTTTAAACATGTGCAGGGATGGTAATTCAACCCCCTCCCTAGGCAGCCTGTTCCAATGCTCGATGACCCTTTCATGAAGAAGTTTTTCCTAATGTCCAACTTAAACCTCCCCTGGCACAAATTCGAGGCCATTTTGTCTTGTCCTATTGCATTGTTCACAGTACTGTGAAAGGCAGAGCTATTTGCAACTCTTCCCTGTAAACTAATGAACTCAATTGTACTTTCTTCCAAATGCTGATTTTTGTTCCGGTTCCTGGCAGCAAATAGGTACACTTTCTTCTGTGGTATAGAGTGAAACCTAGAAAAAAACTCAGATAGCAGAGGCAAAGCACTCAAAACATGGGACAAAGCCTGCCATTATGTAGCATATTACTGCCTGAATACGTATCCTTAGCTCAGGCTTGTGGATGAAGAAAAATTGCCATTAAGAAGTAGTTCAAGTGATGGAGTGATTTAAGCAGAGATCTCTGGGGAAGGAAAGAGAAAGCGGAGGGGAAAAGTCTAGCGTATAGAGCTCGTATAAATAAAGCACTGACCTTTGCTTCTGACACCGTTTCAAGTTTGGTTTTCTCTCTTAAGTGGAACTAGACAAAGGCTGGTGAGGAGGTTTATTCCCCTGAGACTTGTGTTAGGCCCATCAGAGGTCCCAAGAGAAACAGATTAAAAGGTTACAACATAGCTTCTGTTTATTTTTTAGCTGTGGAAGGGCCCTCAAACTTGTCTTGTTTATAGAGTCCTGTGATGACTGAAAAATATCATTTGAGGATGTTTTGACTTCTTGACATGTCCTCACCTTGGTTCCAGAACATTCAAAGACTAGGGAATTCTATGCTGAGCCGGAATGAACAAGAAGTTAGCTTCTGGTGATTGCTCATCAACTATATCTCACTAAGTACTTTTTGCAGTCTGTAAGCTGAAACCATTCTTCCCTAAAATGCTCTGCTGCTTCACTCCCAGTATTTAGAATCATAGAATCATGGTTCATGACTGGAAAGAACCTCCAGGATCATCAAGTCCAGCCCTCATCCCAACAGCTCCCTAACCCCTAGACCATGGCCTCAAGTGCTCTAGAGGTTTTTAAACCTCTCCAGGGATGGGGACTCCACCACCTCCCTGGGCAGCCTGTTCCAGTGCCCAACCACTCTCTCAG
>JAOXOE010031341.1:0-12026 GCA_028565055.1 Phoeniculus purpureus
TAGGTGATCCTGCTGTGGCAGGGGGATTGGACTAGATGATCTTTTGAGGTCCCTTCTAATTCCTAATGTTCTGTGATTCTGTGATAATCAAAACAGTGGTGTAAACTGTTGGGAAATTTATGAAACCGCTACTCAGAATAACATAACTAGTCTGTAAGTTTAATGTGTTACAGAGACTTAAGGTATTTTCTGTTATCAGGCTGCATTTTGGTACTGAGCAGCCAGCAATGTGCTGGCTTTAAAATGCACTAGGTTTTTATCTCATTGCTTCCCATTTAACTTCTGAAAGGTGCCAATGTGAAGTGAGTCATCCTATGCCTTTCCCATTTCTCCTAATGAGAAAACACATGCCTATTCACTGGCTGTGTGTGGGGTGCATTCTCCCACCAAGTACTCAAGAATTGACAGGATTAATGTCAGTCTTAAAATGCAGCATAGAGCTGTAGAATGCTTTGTGGCTGTGAACATTGCTTCTCTTTAGGTGGTGGTTTCTGTTTGGTAGAACACAGAAAAGAAAGTTTATGTTACTACAAAATGTCCGTAAGCTGGAGTTACTTGTTCAGCTAGCTAGACAGAAAATGCCAGCATCTTAGCAGCAACTGAGAAAACAGAAGGTTGAGGGAGCTGGGTCTCTTTAGTTTGGAGAGGAGGAGACTGAGGGGTGACCTTGTTGATGTCTATAAATTTGTAAAGGGTGAGTGTCAGGAGGATAGAGCCAGGGTCTTCTCAATGTTATCTAGTGATAGGACAAGGGGCAATGGGTGTGAGCTGGAACACAGGAGGTTCCACATCAGTTTGAGAAGGAATGTCTTCACGGTGAGGGTGACAGAACACTGTAAGGGGCTGACCAGGGGGGTTATGGAGCCTCTTTCTCTGGAGATGTTTAAAACCCATCTGGATATGTTCCTGTGCAACTTGATCTAGGTGATCCTGCTATGGCAGGGGGGTTGGACTAGAAGATCTTTCAAGGTCCCTTCCAATCCCTAATGTTCTGCAATTCTGTGATCTGTAAGGCTCATGAACAGTGTATCTCATGGAACCACTGTCATTAGCCAGTGGTTTTTCAGTTATTGATGTGTTAGACAGCATAGCTGCAGCAGTTAAACCCTTCTGTTGCCTCCAGTCCCTGAGTTCAGTTTCTAAAAGTCAGAGCGAATTACTTACCAGTTGGCATTTGATAAATATGACCCTTCATCCTCACAGGCCGCTACAGGCTTTACTTTGATAAACACCTAGCAAAACGTCCCCATTACTCATTCTTCATGAAACAAAGTATGACACTGGGTTCTCTGGCTACTATATTCCATCGTGCTTGTTTTGCTTCCTGCGGGAGAAGCCTTGATCTTCTTATTTGTTACGTTAAATCAACAAATGCTTCCTACAAGTCTCCAGGTTTTCTCTTAAAGTTATGAAAATATTCTATAATACATCAATTAGATGGTTTGCAGCTACTCCAGAAGGAAGCTTAATTGATGAAATACTTCTTGAATTAGTTTTTAAGGTTTTTTATTTTGTTTTTAATAGTCAGTACTAATACTTGCATGGAAATGCATGGTGGGATTGCAGGAATAAAAGAGCACAGCTAACACAAAAGGCGGCTCCCTTGCAAGAATTATAGTTCGGCAAATACAGCAAGTTTTGAGCAGTGCCATTCAGTCCGCTTTTTTATTTCTATGGAGAGGGTGTATGTGCATGAGATCAGATCTGGGACTATCTGCCTTTGGATGAAAGAATCTCAGATACAGTTTCTTTGTTTTTATCCACCTTGACTGGATCTAGGTGATCCTGGTGAGGCAGGGGGATTGGACTAGATGATCTTTCAAGGTCCCTTCCAATCCCTAATGTTCTGTGATTCTGTGACTGTCCTACTAATGTATCTGTGTGTGCCAAATGTGCAGAGAGAAATCTGTATCCAGGAAAGGATGAGATACTGTTGTCTCTCTGAGTTTTTAATTTGTGAGATAAAAGAAAGCTTTCTGTGGCCATGTGTGGCTGAAGTTGTCACTCTTTTGTTATATATCCCTCTTATAAAAATTGAATATGGGCTGTGAATCAGAATCACACTAGTTGGAAAAGACCCCTGTGATTGTTGAGTCCAACCATCTACCCTCTCTTACAAGTTCTCCCCTAAACCACATACCTCAACACCTTGTCCAAACCATCTTGAAACACATCCAGGGATGGTGACTCAACCACCTCCCTTGGAAGCCCATTCCAGTGCCTGACCACCCTTTCTATGAAAACATTCTTCCTAATATCAAGTCTAAACCTACCCTGTTGTAACTTGAACCCATTCCCTCTTGTTCTACCACTAATTGCTTGTGAGAAGAGACCAGCACCAATGTCTCCACAGCATCCTTTCAGGTAGTTGCAGAGAGTGGTGAGGTCTCCTCTCAGCCTCCTCTTCTTCAAACCAAAGAGCGTCAGCTCTTTCAGTCTTTCCTCACAAGATTTACTCTCTAGACAAATATCTTGTTATCATTAGAGAGAAGAATGGAAGTCTTGTTGGTGAAATGCAAAAGCAAATCAACTTACACCATGCCATAACTTTTCTTAAACATAATGCTTCAGAGTGTGTCTCTCCTAAGGGTGTTGGCTGGGATACCAAAACCCCTCTACTTTTGAAGCAGCTGGGCTTCAACTGTGGCAGGATAAATTCAGCATTTTCCTGTAGCCTACAGAACAGACTGAACGGGGAAAGTACTGAATTGCATCAAATAGCATTTCCAGAACTTGCAAGGAACAGTTCAAGTTGTTCAAGCTTCCTTCTGTGAAGTGTTTGTGATTTGTTCTTTCTCTCAAGAGTTCTTAGTAATTTGTTTTCCTGCGTGGGAAAAGGTGCTGAAGAAGGAAGCAGATATGAAGAGGACAGATTCAACAGCTGATATTGGCAGTGGTGGATAACTTCTTCAAAGTTTGCCTGCAGCTTGTAAATGGAGGATGTCAACTGTTCCTTGTGCTGGGGTTAAGAAAACAGCCTTAAAACTTAAGAAACCTAGTGGTGGTAAGGAGAGGTAGTTGATGTTTCATTTGGTACCTTTTTCCAGAGGTCTAGCATTAACGTGCTCCCCCAAATGACCCAAGAAGGACCACTTGTGTAGAAACCCCAAAGACAATTTGTGACCATTTAAACTATTTCCAGTGTTTTCCTTGACTGCAGCTCAAAGTTGTTTGGAACATGTTTTCTATTTGCCTTTGGGAAAGATGTAGTAGACTCTAGCTTAGTTTCAATTTCTCTGTGGAAGTATTAGTGAGGACCAAAAGCTGTCAGATTCAGTTGTGATTGAAATTCACCCAGACCTGAAACAATTAGTAATGTACTGGCTTACTAATAATTTAAGAAAATCTTGTACTGTAGCTATTGGAATGTATTTGATAACACTTTAACGAAGACTTGAGTGGCTACAAAGGATTAGATGTGTCTGTGTACTGGTGGAATCACAGAACATTAGGGATTGGAAGGTACCTTGGAAGATCATCCTGTCCAATCCCCCTGCCACAGCAGCATCGCCTAGATCAAGTCACAGAGGAACATATCAGGCAGGTTTTAAATGTCTCCAGAGAAGGAGACACCACAACCCCCCTGGGCAGCCCCTTCCAGGGCTCTGTCACCCTCACTGTGAAGAGGTTCATTATCAGATTGATGTGCATTTAATGAGCACATTTTCCAGATATCCAAGTGCTGCAATACAAATGTCAGAACTTCAGCGATTATAGGTTTGTATGTAGAAATGAAGCTGTTTACTGTGCCAGTTGTCTCACCAGTAAGCTAGTCGTCAGTTCTGCTTTATAAAGTAAATTCTTAAAACCTCATATCAGGCATCTTTTAAATGTAAGAGGTTATTAGAAAAGGACAACCAGATGTGCGTAAGAAACCTGACCTCAGCTGGGATTGGGCTAGATGATCTTTTGAGGTCCCTTCCAATCCATAATGTTCTGTGATTCTGTGATCCTGTGAATACTGCTGATCACTTTAAATTTTAACTGCTTTAAAATCACTAGACATTCTGTTTTGACAGGCAGCTATAGTAATCGATGCCTCTGTGCTGCAATACTGTCATGCTGCTGTCTTGCAGGAGTAGCTTGCTTTTAGCCCAAAACCTAATCAGCAACACCAAAGAACTCAAACTGTGGCTTGCCTGAAGATGTCAGTCTTGCTTATGCAATGTGTCAAAGACAGTGGCAACAACCTTTCCACAGGTTTGCTGTCTCTCTCCTAATCCCACTGGATTTTTTTCTGGTGCTTTGTAAAAGAAGCCACATTGATGGACCTTTGTCTCTAGGCTGACAGGCACTGGGAAATTACTACAGGCAGTGACCTGATCTTGCTCACAGCACTGCATCACTGTGCTGCTTCAAACAGAGCACAAGTGTGCAAATGGGCCGCCTAGATAAGCGGCCTCCCGTGGCCCTAACAGTGAACTAATAATCCGATACTAAAACTGGTTTATGTGCAGCAACCACTGTGTGTCACTAGTAACTTTGTACAGTGGTGTTCTGAGGGGAAATCGACTGTTCCTCCTGAGTACTGGCCTCTGGGTAATGATTTCCCATAAAGCAGAGACATAAATATGCAGCATATTACCTATTCTTTCTAAAGTTAAGTCGGTGTTGATAGTAAAATTATTAGAGGGCGAGTGATGTTCTTTAGAATCCTTGTTAGAAAGGATGAGAAAGCAGCTGGTCTTTTAGACTTGATATTAGGAAAAATTTTTTCCCAGAAAGGGTGCTCAGGTACTGGAGTGGGCTTCCCAGGGAGGTGGTTGAGTCACTATCCCTGGATGTGTTAAAGAGCATTTGGATGAGGTGTTGAGGGATGTAGTTTAGGGGTGAACTTGTAAAGTAGGGTAGATGGTTGGACTTGATGATCCCGGGGTCTTTTCCAACCACAGTGATTCTGTGATTTTGAATCGCAGAATATTAGAGACTGGAAGGGACCTCAAAAGATCATCTAGTCCAATCCCCCTGCCAGAGCAGGATCACCTTGTCCAAGTCACAGAGGAGCATTTAAACATCTCCAGAGAAGGAGGCTCCACAACACCCCTGGGCAGCCTGTTCCAGTGCTGTCACTCTCACTGGGAAGAAGTTCCTTTTGATATTCATGTAAAGAAGATATTTAACCTAGTGGGTGCCCATCACTGCAGCAGTATTAGTTTATGATACTGTCTCTGAAAATGTAGTCAATGTAGGATTGCTCAATATAAAATTTGTCCCCATAAAAACACATCTGCCTGTACAGTCACTCACTCTCTCTGCTTTTGGTGGCATATTGAAGGTCATTTCACAGCAGCATGGTTCATCTGGCAGTTTTTTCAGTCTCCTTCTCTGGAGATGTTTAAAAACCACCCAGACATGTTCCTGTGCAACTTGGTCTAGGTGATCCTGCTGTGGCAGGGAGATTGGACTAGATGTTCTTTCAAGGTCCCTTCCATCCTATTGTTCTGTGAATCTCTGATCTTTACCTTTAGTCGTAATGACAGATCCAGAGGGGTGGCTGTCAGTGCATGGCAGGCTGAAGAGAATGGAGACATACTGTGTGATTTGGCAGAAAAGTGGCTACAAAACCATCTGACCTCTCAGTTGAGTAGATTATGTGCTTCATGACTTCATTAACTTTAAAAGTGCATTATGCTATGAAAAAGAGCTTCAGCACGTTAACAACTGGGACAAAGACGGTTATGCATTCTCTTGATATACAACAGTGACTCGGGAGAGTGTTAGCGATTGCTCACTTGTGCTGGAGTAGTATGGGAAGATGATGTGTGAAGGAAGATAGCATCCTGAAAACTCAGAGGGTTTGGGTTTTTCCCCTTAAAAATGTCTGGTCAAAATCACCCCAAACTCAGATCTGTTTTCTTTGGTTGCTTATCTAATGACCTCTAGACTGATAAATCTTTCAGCAACTTTGAGAGGGAGAAGAGGAAGCTGCTGGTTTGTTTTCTCTTGGCTTATGTTTTGTGTATGTGTGTGTACTATGGGAGCATGGATGGATCTGTGCAGCTAATTAAATGGACTTAAACCACAGCCTAACCTCCCAAAAGGGCAATGTAAGACCTTTTTCAAAAGATTTATTAGTATATTTATTTAAAAGCAGAGAACCGTGATAATGAGAAAGTAAGTAGATTCTGTGGCAGCTGTGAAGTTTGACTTGGAACCTCCTGGATTTCATGTCAAGTGCTCCAGACTCTAATTTAAGAGTGAAAAGGACAGGGCAGAAGCAGAAAAGAAACAACTATTTTTATTTCCTTCCCCCCCTGTTTATCAACATTAATGAGGCTCACCCCTGAGTCTCCTTCTCTCCAAGCTAAAGAGACCCAGCTCCCTCAGTCATTCCTGCTTAGTCTAATCAGCAGCGTGGAGGGGTGAGCGGCTAAGTGAGTTGGGAGAAATCACAAAAGTTTAGTGAAACTAATGTAACAGGAGGAACTGCTTCAGAGTAAGAATAACTGTTTTGGAAACTAAATTTGCAGAAACGTGTATATAAATATGTCAAGGGTGGGTGTCAGGAGGGTGGAGCCAGGCTTTTCTCAATGTCATCTAATGATAGGACAAGGGGCAATGGGTGCAAACTGGAACATAGGAGGTTCCATATAAATGTGAGAAGGAACTTCTTCCCAGTGAGGGTGACAGAGCACTAGAATGGGCTGCCCAGGGGGTTGTGGAGTCTCCTTCTCTGGAGACATTGAAAACCCCCCTGGATGTGTTCCTGTGCGACTTGATCTAGGTGATCCTGCTCTGGCAGGGGGATCGGACTAGACAATGTTTCAAGGTCCCTTCCAATCCCTAATGTTCTGTGATTCTGTGATCTGCTAATTCGAATTAACTCAAACTTTTGTGGGTTGTCAAAACCTGCCACTGCCTACCCCAGTGAGACACAGCATCCAGGCTAAACTAGTGCCCTTGTAACTAATTATAGTAATTTTTCCCTTTAGAATCCTTTTACTATTCTAAAAATCCTTTCTCTGATCACTCTGCCTGCTTTGTTAATGATTGTATTGGCACTAAGCTTTCTTGTTGCCGTAATGTTTTACAGTGTCTTTAGGGCATTGAATCTCTTTTCTCCACCTTCCCAAGTGTTTCAGAAAATGCACCGACAAAAGCACTTTAAATGTGCTGCTGTCACTGAGACAGCAGAGAGGATAATGTGGTTGCCAAGGAAAACCCTTCAAATTATGCACCCTTCAGTAGGTGCTTTCACAGAATCACAGAACATTAGGGATTGGAAGGGACCTCGAAAGGTCACCCAGTCCAATCCTCCTGCTTTCTATAATTCTTCTTGCAAGTGGCCAAGGGTCAGAAGAGAGCTCCTGTTTGGAAACCTGTTTGTGGCCAGCATGATTCAGGATTTCAGAATTATATTATTATAGTTTACTAAATTGTGCCTGAGCTGTGTTTTGGGTATCTGATGGCCTGAAAAATAACCTGCCTTGTGAAATGGAAAATTGAGGTCAAGTGTGTTTTGTGTCTGGAAAAGTAGTTTTTCACTCAAAATCACTTGAATTGAGCCATGTTTTGGTACCCTGGGAGGTTTGCTTAGAGGGGAAAGGACTACTATGGTTAGTAATCTTAGAAAACATTGTTATGGTAAATTGTGCCTATGCGTATCTTAATCTGAAAGTGTGTATAGCAGTGATGTTTATTGTAGAATTTCCACTCGTTGTGCAAGAAGTCTGTCTAAACACATCCTAATTTTCATTCATGAAGTTTGCCCTCTCTAAGAGATCAGCTGCCCAGGGGGGTTGTGGAGTCTCCTTCTCTGGAGATGAACATTAGGGATTGGAGGGGACCTCAAAAAATGACCTAGTAAAATCCTCCTGTCGGAGAAGCTCCTCTAATGGAATGATTCCTCTTAAAAAATCTGAAGACTAGCTTTGTAATGAGAGAAAGTGATTTTACACTTATTCATGCACCTCAAAGAAAAGCAAAAGTCTACCAGGTAGCATTGCTATCATGCTATCTAGCAACCAGCAGTAATGAGGTCCAACAACAATTTGTTTCCTTTGTGCTCAATATGTTTTGACAATGAGCCTTCTGTAGCAGAACTAGCTAGAACGTTTCTGTTAGCATCTGGGACTTAAGGTTTGTTTTAGTTTTATCCTTCATGTGTTACTGTTTTCATCCTGCCTCTGGCAACATTTACTGCGATCCTGGGGAAGTGCTTTATCCCGAGCGCTAGCATGCATCCCTGTATTTTCAAATGAACAAAGAGGCTTTTTCTTCACTCTGGAAGAATTGCAGTAAAACGTATTTAATCGAGCCTTTCTATTTTAATTTGTATGGGCACCATAAAAAAAGTCTTAGTAATTGAGTGCTTTTTCTAATCCACAGGCTGCTGTTCTTGAACCAGACAGCAGATCGATGTGTGTCTTAGTTGGTGGCAAATCAGTATAGTAATGACATTCCATTGTAGTGACTATCACTACAGAAATACCCACAAGAAATACCTGGCATTGAGCACGAAAGATCACAGAATCAGAATGTTAGGGATTGGAACAGACCTTGAAGGATCTAGTCCAATTCTCCTGCCACAACAGGATCACCTAGACACAGTCACACAGGAACATATCCAGGGGGGTTTTAAATGTCTCCAGAGAAGGAGACTCCACAACCCCCCTGGGCAGCCCCTTCCAGTACTGTCACCCTCACCGGGAAGAAGTTCCTTCTCATATTGATATGGAACCTCCTCTGTTCCAGCTCACACCCACTGCCCCTTGTCCTATCATTAGATGACAATGAGCAGAGCCTGGCTCCATCCTCCTGACACCCACCCTTCACATATTTCTAGACATTCATGGGGTCACCCCTCAGTCTTTTTTCCAAGCTCGAGAGCCCCAGCTCCCTCAGCCTTTCCTCATCAGGGAGATGCTCCACTCCCTTCATAATCTCTGGGGCTCTGCACTGAACTCTCTCCAGCAGTTCCATGTCCTTCTTGAACTGAGGGGCCCAGAACTGGACACAACATTGCAGATGTTGTCTCCCCCAGGCATAGCAGAGGGGAAGGAGAACCTCTCTCAATCTACTAACCACCCCCATTCTGATCCACCCTAGGACACCATTGGCCTTCTTGGCTACAAGGGCCCATTGCTGGCTTATAGTCATCCTGCTGGCCAGCAGGACCCCCAGGTCCCTTTCTCCTCCATTGCTCTCCAGCAGGTCAGTCCCCATCTTATACTGGTCCCTGGGGTTGTTCTTGCCCAGGTGCCAGACTCTACCCTGCCCTTGTTACAGCTCATTAACGTGTGTGTTGCCTACAGCTGAGTTTGAAGTTACCGACCTCCCAACCCTATTTAGCAACCACACACCACAGCCTTGTGACAGAGGATCACTACACACGAGAGAAGAATTATCATTGCATGGCTAGATGGATACAAGGAATCTATATCATACCCACACAGAGACTGCAGCTATTCAGGTGGATCTTCCACACTGGCATCACTTTGCAATCTGGTCCCACTCCCCCACCGCTCACCTCTATCAGTGCCCTGATCCCTCAGGCCATCCTTTCTCACCGATTCCACAGTGTGCATGAGAAGAGCCAGTAGTCACTCACCTCCTGCTTGGTGATGCTTCCGGTGTTTTAGAGCTCTCTTGGTTTTTTTACAGATGCATTTTGGGGTGAACTGAACACATTGGGCCTCACACATTGTTTTCAGAGCTCATAGATGAAACTCACGTTGTCTTTCATGAGGAACCGTGACAACCCACATGCTCAGCTGGAGAACGATGGCAAGCTTCCAGGAGAGACAAAATTAAACACTCACTGAGGTCACTGGGATTCTTGTATTTTGACTGCTCTTAATTACAACTTCAAAGCCCCCTACTGTAGGCTGCAAGCAAGTTACTCCAGCCCAGAGGCTCCCCTCTGCTGACAGAGTGCACCTTGCCAGGGAGAGCAGTGTGGGAGCAAAGTCTGCTGACACTGTCCACCTCTCTGCTGCTGTCCTCTCACCCCACAGCAACCTCCCCTTCTCTCAGAAGGGCAGGACCTTCCCTCTCCCCTAATGCACTGAGCTTTTATTCCTTCCCTCTCCTCCTCTGGTTCACAGAACAGCTGCTTGGCCCACTATCATTTGGCCACTAATTAGTGACAGGATTAACCCCTTCTTTGCTGGCACAGCCTGTAAACTCCACTAGTAAATGTAAACTTACTTCTGCTCCCTTCAGAGGGAATTTCTCTGTGTAAACGTCAAGCTTCCTAACATTTTCTCAAGACTACTTTCTCAGCTAAGGGTTTAGTTTTTTTCCCTGATGTTCATTACAGAGCTTCTTACAGGAGTTTGCATTCACCTCAGATGTCTCGCAGGCTCGTTACAGTCATCAACAATTGCTGGGGCACTTTTTACACAGTATATTAAATCCTCTTTTCACTAGGTTGTGAATCCTAGATGCATAAACCCCTCTTGTTTTCTTTTATAAACTAGATTTTATGGTTTTATCTCCTGTTTATATATCTTAATTCTTCTGGGCCTACTGATGTCAATAAACACCCTCTGTTTGGGATCGCATACAAACCTTGGGGGCAATGGTATGCACAGATTTTACAAGGGAGGGTGAAAGGGATATTAAAATTGCTGTCTGGAAGAAGCTCTGCATAATTCCAATCACGTTTCCACATGGTCTAGCAAACAGAGTGGATATTAAGTGACTGTAGCCCAGCTGCAATGGAGCTGAACTGCTTCTCGTATGTTTCATCAAGAAGTGCAATGGAGCCAGTGTCATCCAATGATAGGACAAGGGGCAGTGGGTGTGAGCTGGAACACAGGAGGTTCCATATCAATCTGAGAAGGACCTTCTGCACAGTGAGGGTGACAGAGCACTGGAAGGGGCTGCCCAGGGTGACTGTGGAGTCTCCTTCTCTGCAGACATTTAAAACCCACCTGGAAATGTTCCTGTGCAACTGGATCTAGGTGCTCCTGCTCTGGCAGGGGATTGCACTGGATGATCTTACGAGGTCCCTTCCAATCCCTAATGTTCTGTGATTCTGTGACAAAAACATGCAGCTCCTTTAGCAGTTGCTAAACTGGAGGCTTTATGTGCTGCAGGAAGATCTGTGCTCTGTAGTAATTTCATGTTGGGAAATGCAGCTGGAAATGGGGCTCAGGAAAAGCAGTGACGTCTCGGCTCCAGATGCAGCACAGATGTGTGGCTCAGCACCCAGACAGAACCAGAGGATGCACAGGTCCTTGCATTTCACTGAACTTCTCAGCAAGTTACTTCACTTGGTTAGAGTTTGCCTGTCAAAGTATTAAAAATGATCCAGCAGCACTTTGACAAGAACTTTGAGATCCTGCCATGGGCACTACTGTGTCAGAGCACAGTCTTATTAGTAGTAATTAAGAAATCATAAGTCTCCATCCCTGGGTGAGTTTAAAAGATGCTTCAATGCAGTGTTGGGGAATCTGGTTTAGGGATGACCTTGTAGAGTAGGGTTGCTGGTTGGACTCGATGATCCCAAGGGTCTTTTCCAACCTGAGTGATTCTATGATGGATTCATGTAAAGTCCGCTGTGTTGAGAAATTTCTTCTCCAGGGTAGCTTGATTCACGACCTGGATTGCATGGTCATCTACACACGATGATTCTATGATTCTGTAAGAGGCTTTTCAGAGCAGCCAGGGTTCTTTTAGCATGAACAGACTGCAGTTTGGGGGATGTGAAGATCATAATTCATTTTGCAATACATGTCACTCCATCATTCAGCTAAAAGCTTCACTAGAAGCAAAGAACATAGAATGGTCTTTCCCAACATTTCTAGATAAGAAATGCTACCAATTGCAGGGAGTGTTTTATCTAATCAGTCGTAAAATCCTAACAGCCTAGTCTTCCATCTATGGAAATCACAGAACCACAGAACATGAGGGATTCAAAGGGACCCCAACAGATCACCCAGTCCCATCCCCCTGCCACAGCAGGATCCCCTAGATCCAGTCACACAGGAACATGGCCAGGCAGGTTTGAAATATCTCCAGAGAAGGAGACTCCACAACCCCCCTGGGCAGCCCCTTCCAGTGCTCTGTCACCCTCACTG
>JAOXOE010031342.1:0-12025 GCA_028565055.1 Phoeniculus purpureus
CCTCAGTCTCCTTTTCTCCCAGCTCAAGAGAACCAGCTCCCTCAGCCTTTCCTCATCAGGTAAACCCCTTGGTTTCCATTCCCTGCTATACTTTTACAAAGGCTTTTCTTTCATTACGGTGCATGCTAATTTCAAGTACATCTAAGTAGCTTAATTTTTAGGTACATTGCACATTTAGAACTGGTTACACTTGTCAAAAGTGCCTTTGGAGATTGTGTTTCTCCTTTTAACTGCACGTGTCAGTGAGGCACAGCGCTTGCATTTGACTTTTTAAACTGGCAGAAAGTAATGAAAAGGCTTTCAATGAAGATCAATACCCATGTTAGTGGTCATACAGCTCCAGTTATCCTCACTCACACTAATAATGGCATGTGGTCTTTCTTTTGCAAGCACATCTTTTTGCAGTTGTTTTAGCAAAAGCATTTTGTCAAGAAAGTCCTTTTTTCCCGGTTGCTGTTTAACACACGATTTTAACAAATCACTGTCAATTGAATTGAATTTTCACAATTTTTAAACTGGAGAGTTTATTTTTCATTACCTAAGTTGTTTGTAGTTATACAAATGTACTGGCATTGTTTATTCTGCTTGAGCACGTCCAACATCACCTGAAGTTAATGAGGGATCTAGAGTACAAACCTTGCAAGGAGTGGATGAGGGAACCAGATGTGTTTGGTCTGGAGAAAAGGAGGCTTTTTTGTAGAGGGCCTTCTGGCTCTCTACAACTACCTGAAACAAGATTTTAGCAAGGTAAGAGTCAGTGTCTTGTCCCAAGTAATTAGCAATAGAATGATAGGAAATGGGCTCAATTTACACCAGGGATGGTTTAGGGTGGTTATTAGGAAAATTTTCATCACACTGTCTTGCAGTGAATTTCTGTCAAGACTGAAATCTGTAGTTCCTCAACATTGCAGAGTCTTGGATTGTCCCTCCTTATTTCAAAGGCACTTGTTTTGAGCTATAAATTCCCCACACATGTTCTCTCCTGCCGTAAAAGTATCTGCTGAGACACATGTCTTGTTTTGAGCCAAGAGTTCTAAGAACTGAGCTGCAAGCTTTTTGCATCCACCCTCCAACCAAACCAGACCTGTGCATGAGCCTGGACAGTACCAAGCATGCCTACCATCGACTGGACAACGGAGACCAGTATTGGGGATGCAACGTAGTGTCACGGACATTGCTGACTGGACTTCTGGATGCAAAATGCCAGTAAAAATGGCTTACATGAACCAAGCAAGCTTTACAACCACAGCTTAACCACACCATCACCACGGAGACACGGTGGATGTAGAAAACCACAAATGGAAAATACCTACAGAAAGAACTACAAAGACAGTGGTTTCACCCCCCCATGCTGAGAGAGACTTCTCCCCACTCAACGGATCATCGGAATGCCGCTGGGGTGGTACTTTCCCTTCTTCTTTGGCTCTCTTTCCTCTTTCTCACTCTCTCTCTTCCCTCCCCCTCTTTACCCTTCTGTGTGTGATTTGTGTGAGTATAATAAAAGCTACTATATGCATTTGACACTGTTTGTGTCTTCATTCTGGGACCGAGAATATCTTACCTCTCATGACTGGAACTTTTCCAGATTGTGACAACTTCCTGTGCACATACTTACTTCATTAAAAACTTTATGAGTTCCTACAAATAAAATAATAAATATCTCATAGTAATGGCAATAATAAATACCTTGTTTATACATCTGGAAGCTCTGACATTTATAAAGGCTTTCAGAATAGTTTTGTGGTCACCAGGCAGGCCATTTATATAACACAGATATATATGACTTTAGACATATATATTAAATTTGATGTCAGGAAGGGTGTTCAGGTGTTCAGCTATCAGTGATGAATTTCTCTGCTGCATCTCAAATACCACTGATCACTTTGAAAGTTTTCAAAGACAGAGGAATTTTGTTCCAAATTCTGCAAAGTTATGCAGACTTTCTGTTTTCACAGTATAATCTGGGTGGAGTAAAAAAAAAAATAAAAGTATTGCAGTTTGTGCATCCATTCCTTTAAGAAAAGCTAGAAAATAAAATTCATATTAGAAAAGTATAATTTACAGAGCACACATAAGCTACGCTTCTGTTTCAGATTGAATTTTACCTAGAACTATATTGAAAATACAGTAAAAGTAGGGTCAGCCTTGGAATACTGTCAGTTTGAATAAGACTGGCAGAAGCTGGGCTACAGTAAATTAAAGAGGAGTTGCATGAAATATTGAAAAGATTTTGATCATGGTATGAAATAGATATTATTTTATTTATGAAAAGTATTAATTAATTCATTAATAACTCACTCATGAGGCTGGATACAAGGCCAGATGAAACTGCAAGTCTAGAAAAAATTCCTTTTCTGGACTGAGTGTGTCTGCATTACTGGGCTGCTCAAGGGTAAAAATAGACAGACAGACTGATAGACCCGCTGACAATCTGTAATTTTCCTTTCTATCTCAGTGAGAGCGTGTTTGCTTATGGTACTCCTGCATCGAACTCTCTTTCAGCATACAAGGAGTTGTCTCAGCTGCAGGGATGTTTACTTCTACCTCCTGTGCACAGCAGTGTGTGCAGGGCAGGGGTGCGTAGGTCGGTGGGGTGTGCAGAAGTGAAGGGGAGAGGTGGCTGCCACAGGAACAGGCTGAGAAGGTGGAGTTGGCCAGACAGATTTTGGGGTCTTTAATTTGGAACAGGGTATTTCTTTTCCCCTCTTTTTGCTACCCACTCCCTGTTTGTGTGTCTTGGGAGTCTGGTTTCAGTTTCGGTTTCATCTTGTCTGGTAGCACACTGCAGCCTGTCTGTCCTTCTGTGGCTCTCTGTCCCTCTTCTGCCTCACACCACACCTCCCCCTTTTTTCCCCTCTTCCCTTTTTTAGACTTCCTTTTTATCTTCCTCTTATCTCTATCCTCTCCTATAAATTTTCTGACTATTGCCTAGGAAACTACTTGAATTGAATATTTAAGTTTTGCCTAGGAGATATCCCAGTCTTTCCTTTTTACTCCTCCCTCGTCCATGGCTTTTAGCATCTCTTAGGAATCAGGTCTGCGGAGAGGAGGGGTGGACTTGAATCCCTTTTCCTTTCTCTTTTTTTTTTGTTCTTTTTCTTTTCTACTTAATAAAATCTTTAATAAAGTTTAATAAAGTTGAATATTTCTAATTCAAGTTTCTGGATGTGTGTTTACTGTCCCTCTTTTTCTCCCCCTCCAGGGGGTGGGAAGACATTTCCTTCTGCACAGTTGAGCAGAGTATAATTTTGTGGGCTAACCTGGTGCTAAACTGTGACAGTAGTTAATAGATAGACAAGGACAGAGTCTCTGAGTTCATCTAGTGACCAGAATGTAATTTTCAATTGTTCATACAGAGTTTAGTCCTGCCTAATTTCAACACTGAGGAATGCTGTTAAAGCCAGGAAAGAGCACCTCCCTTTCTCCAGGCCGTTTGTTGCTGGTCATTTCATGCCAGTAAACTTTTGGAGCTGTAAAAGCCTGGTATTTTGTGTCTGGAGTGGCACCATTTACATAGTATCTGGCATGATGATTAGGCTTGGTGAGACTATATAATTCAACTCACAGGTGAAATGCAAATGGAAGTACTGAGGTTTATTGAGGTATATATCCAGAAAGATTGTATTACATACAGTTGTCTATTGCAGAGCACTCAAGAAAGATTAATGCCGTTACAGTTAAAATGTTGCTGCCATATTTGATGTGTGAAAGTTGCAGAATTCAAGTGCTGAAATATTCAGTTTGCATCAAGCAGAAAATATTTTGCTGTCTTCTCAGGTGGTTCGGACAATTTACATTTATTGCATCTGTGGAGATTTGCAATGAATTTGTTTTTACATGAAATGTCTAGTTGCTTCTTGTATCAGATTTATACTAACTACATTCAATTGGGCTAGTCAGAATCAAATACATGAACTATCACTCAATCTTGGAAGAGAAGCAGGAGATATATGGAAAAGTTATTTTTGAGCATATTACATATTCTACATAAATGGCAATTTCTATGTAGTGTTACACATTATGATTATTTAACAGTAACAGCTAAGTAGCAATGGATGTGTCGATTTTTTGAAGACTATCAGGAAACAGCAATGGCTAAATAAATTATTTCAGTCCTTCTCATGTCTATGGAAACATTTTGAGGGATTTTTCTGTGAAAAACTTAATGTCTATCTTTAAAGCAGTAATTGATATCTTTGTGTATAAATAACATCTGCCTTATTATCTACTTATTTAGAAGTAATCTTTCTACTGATAGTAGATGTTATTTCTCTTTTCCTTAAGGAAATAAATTTAAGGTACTTAGGTTCTTGGTAGTGATAATGTCCCAATTTTTCTGTATTCATCTATTATGTGTTCTTGCTCAGAAACTCAAAAATATCTTTCTATCTCTTCTAAGAATATCGGAGAAAAACATTTGAAAGCATCCCACTGGAAGGTCACATTCTGACATGACTTAATAGGTGTTAGGTATGTTTCAGGTTCTAATGGACTGACTTCCACAAAAGCATAAAAATATACATTGAAGGTTTTAGGTCAGTCTCTAAAGTCAGAACTCTGACTGAGAATGGTATGAAGACATATTGTGGTGTGAAGAACCTTTAAGTGATGGGGAAGTTGTTTCTACATACAATTGTCACTTACATATTTTTAGGAAGGAGCAAGAGAGGTCAGGAAGGGGAAAACCATATGTTTAATCATTTCTGTTTCTCTGTCTACAGCATGCTAAAAAAACTGCAATGTTTCTGTTCCCAGAGTTTACCTATCCCCTGCAATGAAATAAAAGTCTTATATCTTATGTACTAGAAAGTAAGGAGAGCATTACTCTAGTTTACAGGAGTAGTCTTCTGTGAAATCTGGAAAAAAACCCAAACCCTGGCAGAACCCTTAGGCTGCTATTGATATTGTATTTTAGAATAACAAGTTTAGAAAGGTTTGTTGGACAAAAACATATGGGATCATTTAATTACTACCCCAGGCATTAATCTACATTATGTAGTTTAAACTCTTAGGTATATGTGAAGGTAAAGAACAAGTACAATCATTTTACACTCAGGGTAGTGAGTAAAGTCATTTTACAGTCAGGGTAGTGACCAGATTCTGGGTCAGTATTGGCTCACAGAAAAGAAACCGAAGAATTTGTAAAACCAAAGCAAGAATACAGTGATGTTTAACATGTATTTGCTTCACTTTTAAAACGTCATCAATAAGAACCACGCTTTCTTTCCTAATTTAGATTACTACTAAAATGTCAGTGGTTCAGGTGTCCCCCTGAATTTGCTAAGTTCTCTGAGCAAATCCTTAGTGGAGGTGAGGAGAGGAGAAAGAGGGAGAATGAAATCTCATTTCTTTCACAGTATGGTTTCAAATGTTATTAGTTAATTGGCCTCCTCCTATTAAAAATGTGAAAGTCTCTATGATTAAAAAGCAAATAACCAGAAATTTGATATTTGTCTCCTGTTGTGATCCAAAGCTATGTGGTAAAGCAATATTTAAGCAGTGGTATTTCCATATAATCACACTTTTTGCTTCTCATTTGGTGTACCACAGAACATAGTCTTTATCAGTGCTTTGTTCTAGACAAAGATAATGATGGTGCTTCATTTTAAATATCTAATCTCCCTGTGTCCCACCAAGCTTTGATCTAACCTACAGTCTTTGATGGTGACTATCATGGCACGTTTGTATACTGCATACAGGAACATTGTCCAATTACAGTTTGACTTTTATTGACTTCATATATTTTAATCAAGATAATCTTCAGTTGCCCCACTGTGCTGTTTCCCTTATTTGCCCTCTGAAGGATCACTAAAATTTTGCCGCTTTGCAGACTGGCTATAATTTATTTTTGGTGACATTTCTGAAGTTTCCAGGGTTAATTAGTGCTAGATCAAATAGTCATTTTTACTGGGCTTCCTCTAGAACAAAGAGGGAAGGTTATGAAGCATATGAGACTTCCCCAGTACAAAGGGTCTGCAATAAAAAGTCACAGAGGCAAGATCCTGACAGATTTGGAGGGTGAAGTTGAATTTATTGAAGTTTTCAGACTTGTACTCTATGTACTTAGAATTGCTGTTTAATTCATTGTGCTGGTTTGAAGGTTAAAGGTGGAACCCTCCAGAACAGATTGTTAGATTCCTCTCCCATAAATATAGAAAGGAAATACAAATGAATTTGAAAACTAGAAAAAAATTGTAAAATGTATTCAAAAATGAAATAAATTTAAAAGAAAGAAAAACAACAACAGAAAAACCTTCACAATAAAGAAAAGGGAAATTTAGGGAGATGATATAAGGGAAGAACAATGTACAAAAGGTAATGGGATGTATTTCTGGCCTCCACTTGGTAGAGGGTGCTTGCCATAGGGCGGCAGCAATGGGCACTCGCACCCTGCTACTTCCATGTCCACATCAGAAAAAAAGGAAGGGAGGGAAAATGATGCTGGTCAGTTGCAAACCTGTCTCCTTCATGTGCCCAGTGCTTGGCAATCCGGACCATGCTGGTGCTCCACTCTGCCGGCACTCACCTGGCAACCGTGCACCCAAATCCCTGTAGCCCTCCTCCCCATTGTGAAAACAGAGCTGCAGTTAGAAATGGTTTAAGGCAAAAACGCAAGTGTGAAATCCCCCCCCAATCTACCACCAACAATTGATAAAAGCTCAGCTAGCACCACAGAGACTAAAGGATATCTCGCAGGGGAAGGTAGGTAGGCTGGGCAAAAATGTCAGAGCGCAGGGCCATGCATCCTGTCTCCTCCATGGCTGGCCAGGACTGCCAGTAGCCACCCCCAACACTGCTTCCAGATTGTCTCTCCAGTCCTAGAGTCCCCCCCTAGTACCCTATCCCACATTTTCTGTTCCCACTGTGGGGCAAAGAGGGGACTGAGTTTTTTCTGTGTCCTAAAACCTAACCCAACACGTGCATGTAAGCGTATGGCAGCTGCTAGCTGAACTGAAATCAAAATAGAGGCAAATTTCACAAGTGCACTGTTCCCTTTCTTTTTCTTCACAGAAGAAACGTTTTATTTTTGACATTTGTGAGGTTTATCGTGTATGCAATATTGCAGTCTAACAAATCCTAGGTTCATGTTCCCTCTCTGTATTATCGTAAATTTGTCTGTATTCTTCACACTGACTTCACTTAGGCTAAAGCTCAAACACAGGTGTTAAGTGCATAAACATTCTACTAGCTTGTTTTACAATTGAGATCAAAAGGCAACAGCAAAAAAGCTTGAAGTTTTCTCACTGAAATAAATGAAGACATGAAGACAAGGTTATATACAGTTATAGTAAAGAAAATCACTGTCAGATCAGAAATATATTGTTTAAGAAGCAAAAAAAATTAAATATTTCTAAAACTTAATTACAGGTCACACAGAATCACACATAATCACACAGAATCATTCAGGTTGGAAAAGAACCTTAGGATCATCGAGTCCAACCATCAGTGTCCAACCATCAACCTTACTCTACAAGTTCACTACAAAACCAGATCCCCCAACACCACATCAAAGTGTCTTTTAAACAATCCAGGGATGGAGACTTAACCAACACCTTGGGCAACCTATTCCAATGCCTGACCACTCTCCATGAAAAATTTTTTCCTGCTTTCCAGTCTAAACCTACCTTGTTGAAGCTTGAAGCCATTCCATCTTGTTCTGTTGCTAATTCCCTGTGAGAAGAGACCAGCACCAGTGCTGAGTACTGGGGAAACTGCAGAAAGCAAACATGCACTGTACCTTGTATGGGGTCTGTAGTAATTCGTACACATTACTTTGTGCTTTGCAAAGAGAATGGGACTAAGAAGTATACGATCCACTATGAAATTCCAGCTTTCTGTTGTTATGTAAGCAGTAAGTTGTAACATCCACTATCTTCACCCAGTGTCAGTGCTGAATTTCCAGACAACAGAAATGGATTTCAGAATGAAATAAAAATATTGGTTGGTTGCTTTTGAAATATTACCCAGTTGTAAGACGACAGGAATGTGAAGATCCTTAGAGACTTATTTGGAATGTATAGAAATAAAAGGTCAGTTATTGCAATGAACAATTAATCTAGATTGATTGCAAACAGAGTCTGAGTTTTCAATGACGCTGTTGTGACCGAGATCATAAAACCTGCATAAATTAGTTAAAAATTGGATACAACTGGGTATTCAGCTTAAAGACCTGTTTGAACAGTTAGTTAAAAATAATTATACACTAGAGATTAATCATTTTTCACCTCAGAGATGGCAAAAGTGACATACAACACAGAGAAGATTGAATATGAATCTATGTCATAGATTTCTACATGCAGGATCTAATTTTTAAGTGTTTAAGTTCTGCTGATTTATGGGGAAGTACAGTAACATAAATTGCCAGAAATTGATTTATTCGTGAATTTGAAGATATCTCCTTTTAGCTTTCAGAGGAAAACTTGGGTGTAGCATACTGCTGCGTAACAGTTGCTACTGTAAATTAACAAGAGATATTATCTAATTGCTGACATAAAAGAGATGAAGAAATTGTAATTGAAAGAGAAATTCATACTATGTTAAGTGTTGCATAAATTCATTGAATTTGAAAAATAAAATTAATCTTTAAAAAAACCCCCCACTTAATATATTACAGAGAGCTTCACATGTTTCCTCTGCAGAGGTCCTCAGAAATAACTCTGCAGAAATACCACTATCAACTGCAAATATCTTCTGACTGACTTTTGATTGATTTGTAAAGAGTAGCTCTTCAGTGCAGGGGAGGAATCTCAATGTGAATGGAATTACCTTTCGTTTCAGACCAATACTTGATTAAATGAGGTCATTTTCCATATGGATAAATGAGAGGTCTTGAAAGCACATTCACGCAACAGAATGCAAGAACAGGTCTCCTCTGGTTATGGCCAAATGCAAGGATCAGAACCTCAGTTCGTTTTCTTCAGAAGAAATAATTGTGAAAAGGACTTAAAAGTCTTTACTGCAATCTAAAATGTTTATTTCAACTTGAATCATGAGGCATTATTGTAGGCTTAGGTTTCTATTTCATTTTTCTTTAAATATTGTACTCTGTTTTTTTAGCAATGCCCAGATAAAGGCACAAGAAGCACAATTGTAAGAATAAATACATCAGACTACTGTGTATGATTCCATTTGTTGCCTAAAGAGTGACTGAACCTTACAGTGCACTTGCCCCATTTTCCCTTCCTGCTCACCCTAGGACTTTGTAAATAAACAGGACCAATTTACAAACACATTCGTTTTTATCCAAAATATTAGTTTTGATATAATTGTCTAGTTAAGGATCTCAGCATCTCTTGCTTCATGACTGAGTTATTTCTCATGCACACACGGGCACACGGAGGCTGGGCACACAAATATTCAATTTCACACACACACACACAAATACATACAAAGACTGACAAATAAATTATTCCTCCAATCATATATACCCAAATGACACACGTAAACAGTAGGCACCCTTATACCCTTATTATGGAAATGGTTAACCACTTTTACTGGGCTGTAAAATTCCAATCTCCATAAGATCAGATCTGGCAATTTCAATCCCCCCTATGTCCCAGTCAGGGCCCCAAGATCAAGTATATCTCATCCTTGTCTTCCCCCTGTCCTAGTTAGGGTCCTAGGATCGAACCTATCAGTTCAGAACCTGGTTCCCACAGACCCAGGTCTAAAACCCATAGACTGCTGGGTTGTAAGGCAGGAACCTTAACCACTACACCACTAGAGACCCAGACAATTCCTTACGAGAAATATAGCATGTGTGGGACGTCTCCAAGGGACTTATCTCTTGTCCTGGCCGCAGCACATCTAAAAGTTTAAAAATTACCTCTCCGCTCTTCTGGGTGCAGGTCCATCTGCTTTCACGGAGATCGCCCCAGGTTGTGAAGACCCTCTGAGAAAGTCTCTGGGTGCCATGGCGAGAGCATCCCTTCCCTGTGGCGGTTCTCGCAGAGTAGCAGAGGTGTCCTGCCACAGTTGCCAAACTGACATACAGAAAGACGCAAGAACTCTGTTTAGACTTTTTGAGGAGGTAATTTATTATCACTGGTGGCACACAAGGCTAGTACCTTCCAGAAGCTTGTGCACTGAAAAGCAGGTTTCATCAGGTTATATACAATCTTTTAAAAATAGGCATAAACAGGAGGGGCTATTACAATTAATTGCCATCATCCTGTTTTTGTCTGCCCAGTTGGTCTTGCGGGTCTCAGGCGGGGTCTCTTGACTGACACTGAAGACCTTTTTCACAGTAACTTTCCTCCTTGGCAAGAGTGCAAAGCTGTTACAGACGCAAGCCTGGGAAAATAACCTTGAACATCTTGTTATCCACCTAGATCTGCTGTTTGAAGATTAGTTGTTCTCTTCTCTCCTCTCTGTCTGTACTTGAGGGCTGACAACCAGACACTTTCATTTTACTAACCCACCCCCCCTTTCCCCAGTACAGCAAAACTATGTTTCACAGCACATGCCTTCACACAATTCCAACTGTCAGTATATCAGGATAAACTGTGAGTATTCACATTTGCCCCAAGGTGATGATTCTGATCTCTCTATATGATTAGATGCTGGTAAGATACACCTATTTGTAAAGCTGAGAAGTTCAAGTTATTAATCAGTAGAGATACACAGGGAGAGACTGTTAGCAATCACTTGAAGAGGAAATATTTAATTTCTGAAGTTTGCCTCCTTATCACAGACTAATTCTGTTGTTTCTCAAAGCTATCTAAAAGGCAGATTTCTCTATAACTGTGTTGTTATGGATATGATACACTCGAGCTTGCTTGGCAGGTCACAATTTTTCAAGATCAGCATTGAACTATAAGTATGTACGCATTTCTTTTATTCTTCTATTTCTTTTAATCTTCCTGATCAGAGTGATTCTGAGATGGGGAGAAATAATCCTATCATTTTTCAGGAACATCACACACAAAGTTCTTTACAAATACATGATAATGTATATCTGCTTCTTATTCTAAACAACTTCAAAACAGGTATTTTGAAAAATGCAAATTATCAGATTTTTTATATTTGACAATGGTCATTTGTTTTCTCCTTTATTTATTAACTTACCATCCACTGAAGGACTAAAACTGTGTAACATGATTCATGCTGAGTTATTAGGTTGGACAACTTGATGGATAATAGTATACATGCAAATTTCTGAACAATATGAATGTAAAAAGTCACCCTATAATAAGGAGATATGTTGTGCTTCTTTACATCTTGAAAATCTTCATTAATTTCATGGAAAACAACAATAAAGTCTATTTCAAGCTACAATAACATCTATCATAAGTTGCAAAAAATGTACATGGTTCAGTGTACCTTGCACAAATTAGAATTGTATCATAGACTTTTTTGGTTTGGAAGGGGTCTTTCAACCCCCTGCCATGGGCAGCAACACCTCTCACCAGACCAGGTTGCCCAGACCCCCATCCAACCCGGCTTTGAACACTTCTATGGATAGAGAAGCCACAAGCTCCCTGGGCAACCTGTTCCAGGGCGTCAGCATTCTCACAGAGAGAAATTTCTTCATTAGGTCTCATCTAAATTTAGCCTCCTTTAGCTTGAAACCATCTCCTTTGTTCTATCACTAAAGTATATTGTGAAATGTCACTGTACTCAACTATCTGATGGATTGTAAACTGGCCATAAAGTGGACAGAAATTTTCCTATTTGCTTTTACTGTCAGACAGCACCAGTCCCCAAATGCTGTTTGTCGAGGTTTCTGGGTGATTTGGGCATTGCCTTGAACGGGGAACAGCAGGGGAGCTAAGGGGGAGCTGCTGAGGGTAATAATCCCTTGTGGGAAAAGCAGAAAGCAATGCGGTGGAGGCAAACCCAGGAGACATAAAAGGTGACGAAACTGAACTGGCCACACTTCTCCTGATGCAGCCCAGGATCCGATTTGCCTTCTGGGCCTCAAGTGCACACTGCTGCCTCATGTTGAACTTCTCATCCACAAGCACTCCCAAGTCCCTCTCCTCAGGGCTACTCTCCAGCCAGTCACTGCCCAGCCTGTATTTGT
>JAOXOE010031343.1:0-12024 GCA_028565055.1 Phoeniculus purpureus
TCCTGCTGCAGCAGGGGGATTGGACTAGATGATCTTTCGAGGTCCCTTCCAATCCCTAATGATTCTATGATTCTATGAGCTACAATTTCAAGACCAAAACGAGTGTTAGCTAATTTACATTTTTCATGCACCACCCAAATAAACTTCAAACTAGGAACTGTTCTATTCTTATTGGAATAAATTACACTGCCTACCTTTTACCACCTCCACATCAGATCAAAGATCGTTTCCCTGGAGAACAAGAACTGTTCAATCATCTTAATGCTTCATTAGGAATTAGTTATAACAGCAACTGAATGTGAACATTTCATTAATTTGATTTTTTCATCTGATTGATTTGTCTTTGCCATGATTTGCTAAGCTATCAACTGATCCTGTTTCATAATGTGTTCTTATCTTCAGTCATACTGGTTAGGTCCAGATTTTGTACATCCTGAGGCATGCTAATTGTTTATTGCTCTTTCTTCTTAATTTGTACCATCTTCTGTGTCAGTAACAACATTAATAACAGTAAAGCTCTGCTTTGAGAAAAGAGGTTGGACTACAGAACCTCCACAAGCCCTCCTAAGCTATTTTTTCCTATGATTCTCCGAGCTAACACTGATGCAGCCCAAAACAGTGTACAAACATCAGTCATTAATTTGTGCTCACGTAAATATAATGCAGCTAGTTAAACACCAGATGTATCTAGGTAGATAAAAGCCATAGGTAATATTAAACCATGCACAAAATTATGGGTTACATATGGACCACAAACTTTGCCTGTAGACTACGTACCTTATACTAACTTAAGTAAACTACCAATACAAAAGATCATTTGCATATTCTTTTAAAACACTAGTGTGATGAAATCCTATTGACACAATAAATTAGAAAAATATTCACAGAGACTGATGGAAACTTTAGAAGGATAATCTGCCCAAAATGAGAAGTGTATCAGAAAAAAACAAAACAAAAAACAGAAAGCAAAAGAGAGTGAAAAAGAAATGCATCGGGTTTTCAATTTTGGAAGAACTAAAAAAAAATGTCAGCAAAAGAAAATACTTTGTAAACATTAGCTGAAGATGAGTTCAAAATTTTTTTAGAGTCTGGGCAATGTGATTCCCCACTGGATTAACTTATTTGCAATACACATCATAAAGAGAGCTGCAGGAGTAGTTTTAATCCATCTGTTCACATACCAACACTAAACCCTCTAACAGACTTCAAGTCACCAGACAAAAGCAGAAGCACAGATGGTGTTTCACAGCCATGTGGGAAAGAAATATTTCTGAAGCTAATCCCAGATTGCTTCGTACTCAGCTCTACTCAAGGCATGACTCAGGTGCAGAACTATAGAGTAAATGACCTTGCATAAATTGAGAGGCTTCAGTTCTGAAGACCTGCTGCTTTGCTGTATTTACAGCAAGTACCAGAAAGCAGGGATGTTACTGAAGAGAACTGAAGGAAAGGATAATACTGGATACAGTAAGAAAGCCTTATACTTCACAGAACAGACTGACCATCCAGTTACAAACAGCTACAAATGAATATATGCATCATATTAGACGTGGTTGTCGTCTTCAGCCTATTTTTCTTCTTCATCTGCTCTCCAAATGTCCTGGTATGAACTGTTGCAATCTGAAAATTACCAGAATTTTCAGATGTATGGATTTGTGCTTTCATGAGAAAAAAAAGTGCATTTCACTATAAGAGAATTGTCACAGGTACCGGCCCTGGAGGGGTGTCCACTAGGTGACATTATACAAGAGGGCTGATGATCCAGGCCTGTCTCTTTTGGCTGAGGTCTTTGTCCCGTCACACCCCCCTACTTCCCAGGGTAGGGAGGGAAGATGGGACAGGGTGGCTCATGACGGCTGGGCATGGTGGCTGCTCAGCCCCATAGCCCTCCCATAGATGGCAGTGGGGCTGGTGGGCCCACTTCCCTGGTCCCCGTTCTGTCTCAGGTAGGCAGTGGGGAAGATGGCTATCTGTGGCTTGCTGTGGCTCTGCTGCACTCAGCCCTGCTTCCCCCGTCGGAGACAGGACAGAGGGCGCACGGCAGGTCCGCTGTACTCCCATAGACAGCAGGGTGGAGAGTGGCAGACCCTCCACCCTCTGTGTGGCCTCGCAGTTTCAGTAGTGGTGGCGCCGGCTTTGACCCAGCCCAGCTCTGGGCTGGCACCATGGACCAGAGAAGCAAGAACTTAATGCTGATCTTCCCCTCTGCACAGAGCAGCCATTCAGTGACCCATGGTGAGCTGAAGGATTCTTCTCTTTCCCCCTGCAGCTGAGACAGGAGGAGAAAGGAGACGTGAGCGTCATGGAACCCGCTCGGCCACATTTGTGGAGTGGGGCGGCCGCTGCTGACTCAGCCATGCAGTCAGTCTCCATGTGGCCACTGATCATCCAGTTACAAGCAGCTACAAATGAATACATGCGTCATATTAGATATGGTTATCTATTTTTCTTCTTCATCTACTCTCCAAATGTCCTGGTATGAACTGCAACAGAATAAATTCTCTCAGTTCAGTCTCTTTTAAGTGACTGCACTTTCTGCAGTCAGAGGCATATCTGTGCAGAGAGTGTCTGCTTCTACAAGTGATAACACTTGGTGTTGACAGTTAACTACCAGGAATTGGTATGAAGAAAGGCTCTTGCTTACACTTCTATAGAAACCAGGGTCTCTGTTAAATCTTGTGTACAATGAAGAGGATGCCATAAAGTAAAAGGTTGCACCTGCCGGGATTACAGGACAGGACAGGTGACTCTACACTGACTAACAAGGTGTTCCATTCCAAAGACTATCCAGTATAAAGCTGACAGACTGCAAGGCTTAAGCCCTCTTCTTCAAACAGTGTCCATTCTTCTGTTTTAATCTGTTTGAAGAATTCTGAATCTAGTCTGGACTGCTGATTCCAGTCTAGACTCTGTAAGAGTTTGATATTGGTTTTGTATATTGTTTTATATGCTTCATTATTGTCTTCTTAATATTACTATTATCTTTTTTTTTGTTGTTGGCATTTCATTAAATATATTTTCCTTTTTTAAAAAAATACAAGTTTCTCTCTCTTATTCCTTTCCTTTCTGGGAAGGTAGGAGAGTTATTATATCTGTCACTAATTTAGTGGTCACCCCATTCTCAACCCATGACACAAAAACAGGGGCAGAGCATGTCAAGAATGGGTATGTTGAGAGGCCAGGAAAACTGAACGAGCCTGCACGCCTGGACATGTTCCTGTGCAACTTGTTCTAGGTGATCCTGCTCTGGCAGGGGACTGGACTAGACGATCTTTCAAGGTCCCTTCCAATCCCTAATGTTCTGTGATTTTGTGATTCGGTGACTGCACTAGCCAGATCAGAAATGCTCTTACTTCTAGAGCTAGGTGCAGAGCAGGAGCAGGCAAGGAACTACATGTCATATCGCACAGACTACAGGAAAATCTCTGAAAATACCAAGACAGTGAAATGCATTGATTACTTCCTGTTTGGGAACCTCTTCAGAACCATAAACAGCATCTCCAAGTAAGACAGTATGGTATTATGTCACCAAGTAGAAGAGGACTTCAGGATACACACAGAAAGCAAAACTACCTATTAATCTCCTAGTCAACTAATAATAATTGTATACACTTCCCAGAATAGGGATTCCAGAGTGTCTTGTCTCATACACAAGAGTATCTCCTTTGTCCCCTTTACAAACTGAATATTAAAACAAATTTTGTATATCTAATATTTAGACATTTATGATGAATAGTTTGTTTAGTCATTACTTCATCTGACAGAGGACATATCTATCAATAGTTTTTCTCTAATTTAGCTTCTCATACTTGAAAGCACTACTTGGAGATTCTGGTGATTTAGCTACTTGAGGCTACATATTAAATATTATTAAAGTATTACAGGTGTTCCATTCTAGCATTCTTGATATGGCTTCCAAATTCAATCTATCACACGAAAACATCAGATTCATTCACAGAATCATAAAATCATATAATTGTTTAGGTCGGAGAAAGCCCTCAAGATCATCAAGTCCAACAATGAACCCAATACTAACAGTCCTGGACTAAAACATATCTCTAAACACTGTATCTATGCAACTCTCAAATATCTCCAGGAAAGATGATGCCACCACTGCCCCAGGAAAAACATTCCAATGCCTGATAACACTTTCAGTAATTAAATTCTTCCTAATATCCAATCTAAACCTCCCGTCATGCAGCTTGAGGCCATTTTCTTTTATTCTATCACTTGTCACTTGTTTGAATAGACTTATCCTTGTCTTCAACTTCCTTTAAAGTAGTTGCAGAGAATGATGAGATCTCTGCTCAGCTTCCTTTTCTCAACTAAACAACCCCAGTTCTATCAGACGCTTCTCATAAGGCTTGTGGCTCTAGACCCTTCAGTGTCAAGCAAAACCATATTGTTTCATACCACTCAAAAATCTCAGCACGACCCACACATTTTGAAGTGCCATGTCAAAACACTCATATGAAATTGCTATCTCTAATGGGACAACAAAATGCTTGCTAAAAAAAATCACTACTTCAAATGCTATAAACATTCTATAACAAGTTCAGCCTTTGGAGTTGCTTTACTTACCAATAAACAATCACAGTGCATTCACTGCAATTGTCATCAGTCATGCATCTGATAGTAGTAGAAAATATCCTGAAGGAAGAAATTTTCCATTAAAATGATGAATCACTAGCTTTAGGGCTGAATTCTGATCTTTGATGTGGCATAAACTTAGCCTCCATGGGGAGACTTCGAGCACTGCTCTTTTGTGCAGATTTGCCTTCAAGGTAAGATTCTCTGTATTAAGAACATCCTCATCTTTTTTAGGACACTGACAACTACAGTTATCACTCTTGCTATTACTATTTCATAACTCTGTTTCGCAGGTAGGAAATAGCTTTGGGGCAGTCATATATTTCATGATCATATATTTTTCATTGCAGCCTCAAATGTATATTCATTTGGGAGAACAGAAGAATTGCACAAATTCGAATAAAGCTATAAACCTGACACCTAGTTTTTAATCAGAATACTAAAAAAAAAAGACAAAAAAAAAAAAGCAGGAACTACTGCTCCCTGTGGCAAATCATTATAATTTCAGTAGGAAGCTCAAAGGAATGTCTTTTCCCCGCTATGGTTTGGACTCAAGCTTACCTATAATACCTTGAAATGGGAAGACCTGATATGTTTCCCAATGACATTTGTTTAAAAGTGCACATTTCTCAGTGAACAATGCAAAAAAAGTCTTAGTATTAAAACAGACAATGGCAATCATACCCTTATTATCAGCTCCAATGCTCATTTTTGCAAGCACGGCATCCACAACATAGTGTTAGAAATTACAATGTCACATTCCAGAAGTGAGAGAGGAACATGCACAGCAAAAACACTGGAGCATTTTCCTAAAAGATATGGAAATAACTGTACCACGAAACTACTAGAAAATAAATTATTAGAAATAAGAAACAATTCGTCCTTTTGTATAAAAAAAGGTTAAAAAACACATGTAAGAACAAAGAACATTAAAATACGGTTTTCCTCCTTACTCCTCCTCTGCATGTACTAAAGATGAGACACTGTACTATCGTATTATAGGATTTCTCCAAAACTTCACTACAGAAAGAAGTGAGATTTTAACCGTAGTCATTATTTTTGTTATACACTGGGAATAAATTTTTGTGAAAGACAAAATTTCTCAAAACATAATTAATTTGTTACATTAAAACAAATAAAATGAGAGTCAGGTCAATTCATTTTCAAATATATTAAGTATGTTGTATGATATCTACAAAACAATAGAGTAATATCTCTGAATATGCTGTATACTTGAGAAGCACAGAACAGAGGATCATAACACTCTAAGGAATCAAAAATTACCAGAAAGTATTTTCTGAAAATGGAAATGGACTAGAGCAACAACGAGCATCTATCAAACTTTTCCATCTTAATTTAATAAAATTTGAAATGCATTATAGACTAATTATAAATTCCAAGCACTACATGCCGGTACCAAAAGATATAGCTTAACATTCAATATTTTCATATTGAAAAATATGACATTTATTGCTAATTAGGAATTGCTGTTCCAATGAAACTTCTGTAAGGCTTGAAACGTGTTCCCTATATGGTTGTAGTGACAGTCTTTCACAATGGAAGATACAATTTATACAAGAAGAAGATACACAATGGAAGATACAATTACAAGTTGTCAAATTCTTCAAAATATCTCTGCTGAAGACCAGTCAACTAATATTTCAGTCTATTTGCAACCATTAATTTAATTGTACCAAGCCCACCACTAAGCTTCCTATCTAAAAAACTTCTAAATGCGTCCGGATATGGTCACAGAATCACAGAACATTAGGGATTGGAAGGGACCTCAAAAGATCATCTAGTCAGAGCAGGACCACCTAGACCAAGTTGCACAGGAACATGTCCAGGAGGGTTTCAAATGTCTCCAGACAACCACAATGTATTTAAAAAAGTCCTTTTTGTTGCCCTTGACCTCTCTTGCCAGGTTTAATTCCAAGGAGGCCCTGGCTTTTCTAGTTGTGTCCCTACATTCTCTCATCAGAGCCTTATAATCATCCCAAGAGGCCATCCTCTCCCTTCCATGACCACCTTCTTCCTCTTGAGTTTGCCCAAAAGCTCCCTGCTTAACCATGCACATCTTCTGGCTCCCTTCCTTGACTTCCTACCTTTTGGAATGCTCTGATCTTGGGCTTGAAAGAAGTGGTCTTTGAATGTTAACCAGCTATCTTGGGCCCCTTTACCTGCCCGTGCCCTGTCCCATGGGATTTCCCCTAGTAATTGCTTGAAAAGGCCAAAGTTTGCCCTGCTGAAGTCTAGGGTTGTGATTCTGCTAAGTACTCTGTTCCTGACACATGAGATGCTGAACTCCACCACCTCATTTTTTTGGTACTCTGGTTTTTGAGGCTAAGCCAGTGGCAATTCTACTCTTCCATCAAAGCAGAGGTACAGAGCATCAATGGTACCTTGTGGACTATGTTTGAGCTTCCCAGGCTTACTCTTCTCTTGCTTTAAAATAAATAAGTGACTTTTGATTACATTTACGAACTGAAACAGTGTGGTACAGTCTGAAAAAGAATACGTAAGGTGATAGAACTATCACTCTGGTTACTACAAGCTGAGATGCTCACCTGGAGAGGCTGAGGGAGCTGGGGTTATTTAGCCTGGAGAGCTGGAGATTCAGGGAGGTTCCTGAAGGGGAGTTGTAGTCAAGTGAGGGTTGGGATCTTCTTCTGAACAACTACTGACAAGATAAGAGCACATTGGTAGGAAAGGGAAGAGAAAAACAGCCATGTATGGAAGCATGTGAGCACTGTTAAACCTAGTAGAAGTGTTCCTACCAAACGCTGTCATATTCGGGGCCACTTAGACTGGTATCTTAGTACGTACTTGTGTTTATATTTGGAGCAATGTGCAGCCATGTAATACTGTGACAAAACTTGCTCCTTCGCTCACAAGAGTATTTCCATCCTAAACCAAGCACAAATAAAGCAAGCAGAGTTTGATCCTAAATGGAGAGCTGTGTCAGCAGAAGCTGTGTACTAGAGTCAGAGAAATCTCATTTGTGGAGCTGCATATTTATGACTTTCCAATGCTTGAATAGATTTTCAAATAAAGCAGTCTGTAAATACAAAGGGAAATCTAACTCTTCAGCATGATGAGGTTGTGCAATACAGCACTCCAGATTTGTTTTCTTCACAGCTCTGTAGGTCTGTGGGCAATTTGTAACTAACTAAATGCCTAATTTATTTCTTTTACTCCTCAAAAAAGGCATATCCCAAAGAAAGATCACAGTGATCTACTGTACTGTGAGATTTAATGTGTTTTCTTAAGGTTTAATTTGACTTTTCAGCTAAGATCAAGGGCAATGGTCCATCCATTAGAGACATATCTTAGGATTGAAGATGACTGGATTGATCTTTTTTTTTAAATATAAATATATATCACACACTTCCCTGGGCAGATTAGTGAGTCCATAGCCTTTGCACAAAACCCCTCACTTTCCTGTCCCATGGGCATGTTGTGAGGGACCTCAAAGAACAAGACATTTTGCATGTTGCTGTAATTGGAACTCAAATAAAATGTGCAGCAGGCAGATCTCCTAAAAGTTGAAATGGAGCTGGAACTCAGAAATATTTCCTAATTTGTCACTATTGTCATCCAGTAAAAAGATTAAAATAAGGAGGATATTACAAATTTCTTCTTGGTCTCAAGCAATGTAATTGGCTACATTTTTGTCTTGGAAGACAGCTCATAGCTAATGACACAATTTTCTTTTCAGATATTAACCAAAACAAAATCATTCCAAGTTATTACTCTTAAGAGATTACCCTGTATGACTAAGACTGAAGAGAGGTTTGGTGTGTTCTGTCTCAGACAACTTAACAGCTCCAGGAAGAAGAGTTTTTTCTCATCCCTTTGTGAAGACAGGGAGGGGTCAGTTTCTTTTCTTCTTATCTGTCAGATGAGATTCTGAGGAGACAAAGTGTTGAGATGTGTTGGGATGCCTGCAGAATTGCAGGCAGAGTGGCTGAGGTGCTTATCTGCAAGGAGATTGATCTGCCATCCTCAACCTAATGTGCTAGCTAATTGTTGCTTCAAGTCACTGATGGAAACCAGAGATCCTCTGCTAAGACCCCTACATTACACAAGGAGATTGCTGCCCCAGGGACAGCCTTGAGTGAATTAAACTGTATAAAGATGAACTCACATACTCATCTTTGTTGGCCCACGGACCATGTTTTGCTGCACTACAGCAATGCAAGATCCGAGAGTGGTGGTATTTCTTCTTTGTCTATCTCTTTCTCTCCTTTCTCTGTCTTTCCTTTGGTCAGGCACTGGACTGGGCTGCCCAGGGTGGTGGTTGACTCACCATCACTAGATGACTTTAAAAGACACTTAGATGTAGTGTTGGGGGATCTGATTTAGATGTAGTGTTGGGGGATCTGATTTAGGGGTGGACTTGTAGACTAGGATTGATGGTTGGACTCGATGATCCCAAGGGTCTTTTCCAACCTGATGATCCTGTGCCTTTCTCCTCTCATTCAATGTTCTTTTTAAACTCTACATATGTTCATGTATCTAAGTTTTGTATAGCCTCATCACCAAAGTGCTTTATTGACTCACTGGAAGGCATCAATTATTTACTCACTGGAAGGTATCAATTATTTACTCACTAAAAATTATCAATTAACAATTGCCAAAGTATTCCCATTTGTTTACTAAATTGTTAGTAATAAAATCAGCAAAATTATTCATCTGAGTCATTATTGTTCCTTGACCTGCCCTGAGTAGAGGTCAGCTCTTCCACCAGTACACAGGACGATGGGGAATGCTAAAGATTGCCCTCAACCTAATCCACTGCAATGGGCAACACAGGAGGTGGGTGTCAGAGATGAGATTCCCTGACTGTGTCAGTGAGAGGAACATAAAGGGAATATTGACTGAGATCAAGCCAGGAGGATCCTTAGTCCAGTTGAGTCTGGGTCCTTCATCTCCCCTGGAATTCACAACATGAGTCAAGGTGTTGAAATATTCTCTTCCTTAGTTACTGTCGTGACTCTGTGACTGTTCTACAGATTATTAAGAAGATCACCTCTCCTGAACTTACAGAGTGGGTGAGACACTGTATTAAAAAAGCCCAAACGAACAAGGATTCTCAAAATGTAGACTATCAGCAAATATATCTTGGCATAACTGCACCGGAGTAGCTAGAACTAGCTAGAACTACAAGCTGGACTTCTTGCCAATGTGTCCTAGTGTCACTGCTCAAAATCTGGCAGCGACTGAAATCTTAGTTCACCTTTGCAAATACATGATTTTATTTCTGCTTGATTAATCGATCACAAGTGAGTGACAAACCGAGAAAGATTCATGTAAAAGTGAATCTGAATAGTATCGGTATCGAGCAATGAACATGCCAACTCTTCCTCCCCTTAGAAGATAGAAGAACCAAAACAGGACTGGTTAAAACACTGTACATTATTTTAAAACTCCACCATTTTCTGGTAAAAGGAAATAGCTGTGATAAAACTACGTAACAGCATAGTCCATTGTCCACTGAACTGTAGCAGACAAGGAAGAAGCTGCTTTAAATTATTTATAGTTATACAACAGGCCAGTGCAGAATTTTTCTGTCATGCAGTTTTCTTCAGACTGGTTCAGGTGTGAATGCTAAATAGCTCTGGTTAGTTATTCCCACTGGAATGTGATGCCACAGTCTAACACCTTTCACAGCTGCGTTTTTAAATGTTTTTCTTTCATTTTCTTACATAGACTCATCTCTTCAGAAAACAAAAGAAAAAACAATCCCATTGTCAGTATCTGCATTTCCAGTATCTGCACATGGTAGGAATTGGACCCTTCAACAGCTTTTCCTGGATGTGTGGAATGTTAACATTCCATTCCAACCTTTCCATTCATTTACTCACACTTTGCCACACTTGACTGCCTCCTTCCCGGTTGGGCTGTGTTTCTGTTGTAGCCTGTACCTTTTCCTGCCAGCACCGTGCTGATCACAATACAGCAATCAAACCCCGACAGCATTACCACAAGACCTGGTCAGATCAGAGCTGTGCAGTGGTTGTATCAGACATACCACATTCTTCTTACAAGATTGCCTGTGATGCGCCGCAACCGAGGCAGAGGGTTATATTAAGAAAAATGCCTAAGGATTTTTAGTGGAAATACAGGGTGTGGAAGAAAACTGTTTCAAGTAAAAAGGAAGAGCCTTTTCCACTTCAACAAGGTAGAGAGAAGGAAGAAACTCTATTAGTGATGTTGCAACATGTTAAAAACGGAATGATTCAGACTTAGAAGCAGCTAATTCTCACCTTTTGTGTGTATTCAGTCCTTGAGTATTTCAGCCCTTCCCTCTTCAGGCTGCAGTCCCATGGCCATCAGCTGACTGGAGGATGCTGGAAAAGCTGTAATCAGGCAGTACCAGACAAAGGAGGTGAACATACTGAAGCGGGCTAAAACAAAGAAACTGCTTTTTCTCAGGTCTTTGGCACCATTTTGTGGTGGGTTCCAGACCAAAATTAAACAGAAGGAAGAGCAGCTAGGTCTCGATGGGATCTCGGATAGAATTTGCCAAACCACGGGTAGCTTAGGGAAAATTAAAGGAGGTTATTAAATCTATAACTGCATACAGAAAGAAGAAAAAGGTTAGGCTAGCTCGTGTATACAAACCAGAAACTCCGCCACAAACACCAGCACATATTCTGACAAAAATACGATGGGAGATTACTACCGGATTGGTCTTTGGTTCTTTACATTAGAGACCCGGGGAAAACATGTCAGTCAAGCAGAGACGGGTACAACCACCCTCTCTTCTATTCATTCTGACATATTTGTCAGGTCTCCCATGAGTTACACATCATGGTCTGCAGACGCCGAACCCTCGACCATTCCAGGCCGGTGAACTCTTCAACTCTTCAGCGTGGCTTGTCCAGCAAAACGCTGATTGGACTGGCCTGATTTCTCAGAGCCTGAACTGCATCTCTCGGTGCAGGAAACATGTCTTTTAAAATGAACCCAGTCTCTTTTCTTGACAAAGGTTTAAGGATTCTCGAGTCCTTCTGCTTCTTTCAGAACAGACAGTCAGCTAAGCACAAAGGAATTCACAGATGCCTCTCCCGAGGCTTCTTCTCTCCCCAACACTGGAGCATCCCCAGCTTTTCTCAGTGGCAGAAATGACAGACAGTCTCTCATCCTGCTGATCAGCGGCCACACGGCCAGCCATGTGGGGAGCACACTATGAGGGCTGTGGTGGTTGCCTTCCAGGACTGAACCAATGCAAATGGAGGTGTGAGGCCACCTGGGTTCCTTTTGGGCCACCTTCTGGTCCAATCCTTTCTATATGTGTTTCATATTGATCATAAATGCCTAATTGTGGACTGTCTGCAGGGGATGGGATGACTAGAATCACAGAATGACAGAACCATTCAGGTTGGAAAAGACCCTTGGGATCATCGAGTCCAGCCATCAGTCCTACTC
>JAOXOE010031344.1:0-12023 GCA_028565055.1 Phoeniculus purpureus
AGTGACAGAGCACTGGAACAGGCTGCCCAGGGAGGTTGTGGAGTCTCCTTCTCTGGAGATGTTTAAAACCCATCTGGCCGTGTTCCTATGCAACTGGATCTAGGGGATCCCGCTGTGGCAGGGGGATTGGACTGGATGATCTTTCAAGGTCCCTTCCAATCCCTAATGTTCTGTGAATTTGTGATGGAGGACTTAGGCAGCAGTGGAAGTGCTGGAGGAGCAGTCTGAAGGTGTAAGAACAGCCTGTATTTAGTAAGATACAGGGGCTGGGCCTGGGCAGTTCAGTCCAGCTTCCCCTTGTTATCATCCCGTATATCCCTGGTGCTCAGGAGCTGAGGCAGCTGGAAAGAAGAGAGGAAGCAGCTGGAAAGGAGAGGGTTGGCAGTGTGTTTTCCTTCAGAGTTGGGTACTTCAGCACCTCTCATTCACTGTGCAGAAACGTTTCTGTGTGTCAGAGAACTCCTGAGCCCCTTTGTCCTGTGTGGAGCAAGCAAAAGGGGCAAGTTCTGGCACAGAGCATGAGGAAATATCCTTGTAGTAAGTGCTTTCACACACCATCTGGTTTCCTTCCTCATGAGTGTCCCAGACCCTGTACCCTGCAGTTCAGTGGAGCAGGAATTGCAGTACAAACCCCAAAGCTTCCTGAGCATCTGCTGTCCCAGTACTCCTGTGGTCCAGTCCTCCTACACAGAGCAAAAAGAGTAGCAGAGCTGGTGATGCTCTTCCACCCAACCCTGGCAAGGAAAGGGATTTCTTTTTCCTTGGGTTTATTCTAGTTTGGAAGGTTAGGAGGGAATTAAATAGGATTGGAGGATCTGATGATTCTTTACCACCTTCCTCAGGCTCTCACGGAATCCAGCTAGAGTTTGTTCAGGTTGCAGAGTAGTGCAGCTGATGATGGGTTTGGGCAACCTGATCATGCTGAACAGGAGCCACTAGGGTGCCCAGGTGGCCGAGAAGGCCAGTAGCATCCTGGTCTGGATCAGGAACAGGGTAACCAGCAGGAGCAGGGAGGTGATGGTGCCCCTGTGCTCTGCACTTGTGAGATCCCACCTTGAGTACTGGGTCAGCTTTGGGCGCCACAAGATCAGAAGAACATTGTGGGGCTGGAGAACAGGCCCTGTGGATTGTGGCTGAGGGAATTGTGGTTGTTTAGTGTAGAGAAGAGGAGGCTGAGAGGAGACCTCATTGCTCTCTAAGGCTACCTACAAAGAAGGTTGTAGCAAGGCTGGTGCTGGTCTCTTCTCCCAAATTCCTAATGGTATGACAAGGGGAAATGGCCTCAAGTTGCATCAGGGGAGGTTTTGATTGGATCTTAGGAAGAAGCTCTTTGCTGAGAGAGTGGTTGGGCACTGGAACAGGCTGCCCAGGGAGGTGATGGAGTCCCCATCTCTGAAGGTGTTTAAAAACCAAGTAGCTAGAGCCCTTGAGGCCATGGTCTAGGGGTTAGGGAGCTATTGGGATGAGGACTGGGCTTGCTGACCCTGGAGGTCCTTTCTAGACAAGATGATTCTATGATCTGTGATGTGATCTAGCCCCTTCCTCTTGCTCATGGAGTTGCTGCTGTGTCAGTGTGTGGTGGTTCAGCTGCTGGACTTCTCCCTGTCCCATCAGTGCTGTCTCCCCAGCTGCCTCTTCCAGCTTTGCTCTAATTCCTCAATTCCTCCTCGAGCACATCCAAACGTGTAACCCAAAAGTGCAAACCAAAGCGTTCTCACTCCTGGCTCTGAACCGCTGCCAGCCCCGCTCGTGAGAGGAATCCCTCTCAGAGCTGCGAAGCCTGGAAGGCCTCCAGTTCTGCACAGATTCCCCTTCACTCCTCAGCCTGGTGCTTGGAACCTTGTGTTCATCCTGGGCTACACCAGGGCTGCTCTCCAGCTCTTGAGGAGACACAGGCTATGATGAGGGGCATCAAACCTGGGTAAGTTCTTGGGTGCCTCATGTGAAACCAGGCAGCAAAGGGCTTGATTTAGCCTTGTCCCACCAGCCAGTGTTGGTGGAGAGGAGACACAGAGTTAAAGTTAGCTACTGTCAACATATTTGGATGCTGAAGGTCTGGGCTTAACCTAGACAGGAGTTGTAGTTGTTTACTGGAAAAGTATGTGAGGGCTGAGACCTCAGTGTGCGCTGGCAGCCCAGAGAGCCAGTCATGTCCTAGGCTGCATCAAAAGAAGCAGTGACAGTCGGTCGAGAGAGGTGATTCTCCCCCTCTAGTCCGCGCTGGCTGTACTGGGTCCTGACCCCACCTGGAGTACTGGGTGCAGTTCTGGAGTCCCCAACACCAGAAGGACACAGAGCTCCTGGAAGGTGTCCAGAGGAGAGCAACTCCAATGATCAGAGGGGCTGGAGCACCTCCCTTCTGAGGACAGGCTGAGCAACTTGGGGTTGTTCAGCCTGGAGGAAAGGAGGCTCCCAGGTGACCTTCAAGCAGGTTTCTAGTATGTGAAAGGGGCTACAAGAAAGCTGCGGAGGGCTTTTGACATGAGTGGTAGCGAGAAGACAAGGGGAAAGGGTTCCAGACTTGAAGAGAGGAGATTGAGGTTGGACATGAGGAACCAATTTTTTGCTGTGAGGGTGGAGAGATGCTGAAACAGGTTGCCCAAGGCAGTTGTGGCTGCCCCATCCCCGGCAGTGTTGAAGGGCAGGTTATCTGGGACCCTGAGTAACCTGCTCTAGTGAAGGTGTCTCTGCCTGTGCAGGGGGGTTGGGACTGGGTGATCTTTAAGGTCCCTTCCAACTGTGACCATTCTGTGATTGTGTGATTCTAAGTTAAATCCTGAGGAGGGTTGAGATTGCTGGTTTTATTTCAGCAAAGCAAAGCTGCAAAGGCTTAGGAGGATCTGGAAATGATGAGAGGGGGGAAAAGTGAGGGGTGCTCTGGTCTCCTGAAGTGGAAGGAGCTGTGGAACAGCAGGAAGCAGCTTCCTGGGACCTCAGAGGTGGAAGATGTTAGAAGGTGAGGGAGGCAACAGCAGCAGGCAGGACAGGAAGTGACTAAAATACTGCAGTGTGTGTTGGGTTCACTGTGTAAATACGTGAGGGAGGCCCTTCCAGCAAAAGGACTACTTGTCTGGGTTGTTGTTTTTTTTTTAAGCATGACCTTGCACTCCTCCTCCTCTCTCTCCCTCAAAAAAAAAAGCCACAAGAGAGTTAGTCTTCTGTGCTCTGTCAAGGCTTGCTGGTGGAGAAGGGTGTCCAAGGAAGGGGTTGGACAAGAACCATCACCACCGTGGAGCTGCATGAGGCACATCCCTAGGAGAAGGGATCAGAACGGAGCTGTCTGCAGGGTTAACACTCGTGTTCTTGATTTCCTGCGTGACTTGAATGGGATTCCACATGGGCCGGAAAGAAATGGACAGCGATCTTAGCTGAGAGCTGCTGGCAGGCTGCTGCTGAGGGGTGAATGAACTGCCTTTCTCTTGACCCAGCTTCACACACAGAGAGAAGAGCTTTGGGCTGCTCATCAGCTCTGCCTTGGGAGAACTCTCACCAGGATGAAAAATGTCTGAATCCTACCAGATCACACCTCCAAAAATCCCTAATTTAAGTATTGCAGAGGTTCCCAGCCTCAATGGGGTTGCTCCCAGGGCTGGGATCTGTTGGGGAGTGGACTCAGCCAAGAGGAGCCAGCCCTGGCACAGGCTGTGGAACAAAGCTCTTCCCTGGAGAAGACTAAACTTAGAGCTGTAGGAAGGGTGGGCAGGTGAGTTTGGCTTTGAGTTTCGTGGCTTTTCCTATCTCCTGCCCTTTCAGGCAGCCAGTTATTGAACCAGGTATCAAATCCCTGTGTGGCAGGTGAGGATCAAAGCACTTCAGAGAAGAAGGGGGTCACATAGAGACCCTACACAACCCCCAGGCTCATCCACTGACCACATCATCCTCATGTGGATATCTGAGAAGCTCAGGAACCAGGTTTGCATTACTGTGCCATGGGGAAGCTGCCAGTAGAGGAAAACTGCTGCAAGGAAAACTTGCCCCAAGAAGCTTTTCCTTCCTCCTGTCTGCTCCTCACATGCTGGAAGAGTGTTTCCCAAGACAACAATGACATGAAAGCACCGTGGCCCTGGCCCAGTACACAAGAAGCCTCGTATAAGCAATGGGAGCTGGGATTGTTTTCCCCTACATACTGGGCAGATGAGGAGACTGGATGGATGGGACAGGGAGCAGCAGCTTGTGGCACCGATGGGATCTGGATCAGGCCGTATGGGCATGGTTCTCTTTATTAGCTGGTCTGCACAATCCAGAGCCTGGGCAAGCCTGGTGCCACTTGCAGAAGGACAGACAATGCCTGGTGTGACACTCGCAGGCTGGCAGGGCCCTCACTGCCTCCGTCTCTGGGGGAGGTCTCAAAGGGAGCTCTTGGTCTGAGCTCACACTCTGTTGGGTGGCTGCAGCAGTCTCAGTCTGCATCCTGGCTTGGATCAGAAATAGTGGGTGAGTAGGGATGTGATTGTGCCCCTGTTCTGGGCGCTAGTGAGGCCACACCTTGAGTGCTGAGGTCAGTTTGGGCTCCTCAAGACAAGAAGGACATTGAAGGCCTGCAGTGGATGCAGAGAAGGGCAATGAGGTTGAGGAAGGGTCTGGAGAGCAAACCTTGTGAGGAGCAGCTGAAGGAGCTGAGGCTGGTTAGTCTGGAGAAAAGAAGGCTGAGGGGAGACCTTGCTGCTGTCTGCAACTGCCTGAAAGGTAGAGAGCTGGGGACTGGTCTCTTCTCACAAGAAACAAGTGACAGGACAAGAGGAAACGGCCTCAAGCTGCACCAGGGGAAGTTTAGGTTGGCCATGAGGAAAAACTTCTTTCTTGGAAGGGGTCCTCAGCCCTTGGAACAGGCTGCCCAGGGAGGGGGTTGAATCACCATCCCTGGCTGTGTTTCACTGTTGTGGAGATCTGGAGCTCAGGGACAGGGGTGGGTTAGGACAGTTGGGTTCAGAGTTGGACTGGATATTCTTAAAAGTCTTTTCCATCCTGGATGATTCAGTGATTCTAAGGTACCATAACTAAACCTTATAACTCTTCAGCAGGTTGCCCCATCTTTCCTGCCCTGTAGCTCTAACCTGCTCTGTTTTATGTCCACCAGGTTAATGGAACCAGACACCAAGGTCCATTCATACTCTGTCTTGCTGACACCTTCATTTTCCAACCCTTTAAGTTCCCTTCCAACCCAAACCATTCCACACTCCTGTCCCTGTCTGCTCTGATCATACACCTCATCATATATCGCCTCCCCTTGAGTCCTGGGGGCAGTGCTGGGCCTCAGTCAAGAGATTGTGGGCTGGAGCAGGTCCAGAAGAGCAGTGAGGCTGGGGAAGGGACTGGAGGGGAAAGGCTGATGAGGAGAGGCTGAGGGAGCTGGGGGTGTTCAGCCTGGAGAAGAGGAGACTCACAGGGGACCTTCTCCCTCTCTCCAATTCCTTGAAGGGAGGTTGCAGTCAGGTGGGGGTCAGACTCCTCTCCCAGGCAAACAGGACCAGGATGAGAGGGCAGGACATGAAGCTGCCAGGGGAGGGTCAGGTTGGATGTTAGGAAGCCCTTCCTCCTGGAAAGGGTGATCAGAGCCTGGGCTGGACTGCCCTGGGTGGTGATTGAGCCCCCATCCCTGGAGGTGTTTTAAAAGTCACTTAGCTGTGGTGTTGGGGGATCTGGTTTAGGAGTGACCTTGTAGAGTAGGGTTGATGGGTGCTGGAGTCGCCATCCCTGGAGGTGTTTAGGGCCAGCCTGCCTGTGGCCCTTAGTGCCCTGACTGCTGAGGTGGTGTCAGGTCCTGTGCTGGGCTGGCTGAGCTCAGAGGGCTTCTCCAGCCTCAGTAACTCTGCGATTCAGTGACTGTCACCCGTGGAGGCTCCCTGTGAGAATGGTCTGTGCATGGATGTAACAGTAGCCCTCAAAGAAGATAACTGCTAGAAATGCTTGTGTCTTACAGCTTCCACAACCTGAGAGCAGAATGAGGCCATTCAATTTCCTAAGAAAATAAAACCTAGCGTGCATTGCTCTGAGTACGAAAGTGTGTCAGGTGAAAGGACTCTTTGAGAGCCCTGACATTACCCGAGTTCCTTGCGTTACTACAGCTTGCCTCGACATAATTGAGGTTGAAAGGTGCTTGTTTTTCTTCTAGATTATAAAACATCTAACTGAAGCAGAAGGCAGGAATTTTGTGAGAAGCTTTCAGCGCTGGTTCAGTGCAGATCTGTTCTCAGCTGTCAGACAGAGACCTGGGTTGTTTCATTACTTTCTTGGTCAAGAAATAGATGAAGCAGTAGCAGTAGTGTTGTGGGTCCTCATCTGAATCCCCACGTGTCCCACCTAGGTCACCACCTAGGAGACCCCAACTCTACGTCAACCAAGACCTTTTAGCTGAAGCATCAGACACAAAGGGAGGGTCTAACAAACCCACTGATGGATCTGCAGGCAGTGACACAACTGACTCAGTTTGGGGGTGGTTAGTAGACGGAGAGAGGTTCTCCTGCCCCTCTACTCTGCCCTGGCGAGACCACAGCTGGAATCTTGTGGCCAGTTCTGGGCCCCTCAGTTCCAGAGGCTCTGCTCAGGGGCACTCAGTGATAGGAGAAGGGGCCGCAGGTGTGAGGTGGAACAGAGGAGGTTCCACATCAATGTGAGAAGGACCTTCTTGGCAGTGAGGATGCCAGAGCCCTGGCAGGGGCTGCCTAGGGGGGTTGTGGAGTCTCCTTCCCTGGAGATGTTTCAAACCCTCCTGGTCATGTTCTTGGCTGGGGCTGGGGGATGGGACTGGATGATATTTCAAGGTCCCTTCCAATCCCTAATGGTCTGTGATTCTTTTCCTTCACTGCTCACTATGGTTAAGAAAAACAGTTGGTTGTGGAACCTCTGCCAGATAACTCAGTGGATAATTCACTGGTGTTTTTAAATCTGAGAGCAAAACTAGTATTTTCCAAACTCCCACTTCCATGAGTGAGATGTCTGGTATCCTGAGACTGTGGCTGTGAGCAAGGAGTGACATCTTTACGAAGGGCTTGATGAGAGCTGCAGGGCTGGCACCGGGCAAGAGGCTCAGGAACCCTCCCAAATTCTGGACGGCTGCTGAAGTAGCTGGGACATGAGGGTGGCTTCTTTGCCAGAGAGACACAAGCCAAGATCCACAGAACTCCTTCTCTGGAGATGTTTAAAACCCTCCTGGTCATATTCCTGTGCGATGACTGAGAGAGTTGGAGCTGTTTAGGTTGAGAAAGAGGAGGCTGAGAGGAGACCTCATCACACAGGAATATGGCCAGGAGGGTTTTAAACATCTTGAGGGACCTAGAGGACCCTGCTGTGGCAGGGGGATTGGACTGGATGATCTTTTGTGGTCCTTTCCAATCCCTAATGTTCTGAGATTCTGTGATAAGAGAGGATTTTAAGTGCATTTTCTGTGGGAATGGACTATTGTAGTGACACAGTTGTGCCAGTTCACCATCTCGTGTTAACGCTGCTGCATTCAGCAGATGTAGGATCTGTTTTAACTTCATAGCAGGAGGAGCAGAGGGCTCATGTGGATCTCATCTCTGCCGGTGCATAATGAGGTCCTGCTTATAGGCTGCCTGATGAGGTGTGATCTTGGGTCATTACTGCATCCATTCAGTGCCTCTGCAGGCACGTGTGGCAACCTCTTCACCTGCAGAGTGCAGTGTGCTGGGTACCCTTGGTGGGGTTTGCTCCTCAGACCACCTTGCTGATGCTTCTCTTCATCCACTGCAGCACCGGCCATCGCCTGGGACGGGCTGGCTGCTGCGTGGTCGCACAGATGGGACAACCTAAGCAGAAAGATCCCAGTGAGAGGGGTACCTGCTGCTTGGCAGCAGCTGCCCTGCTGGCTCGGTGTGGTGGGTGAAGTCAGTGCAGAGGAGGGCAATGAAGCTGGTGAAGGGCCTAGAGAATCAGTCTTTTCCTGTGCACCTCGGTCTAGGGGATCCTGCTGTGGTGGGGGGATTAGACTAGATGATCTTCTGAGGTCCCTTCCAGTCCCTAATGGTTCTATGAGGAGAGATGGAGAGAGTTGGGGCTGTTTAGCTTGAGGAAGAGGAGGCTGAGGGGAGACCTCATCGCTCTCTACAACTATCTGAAGGGACACTGCAGAGATGTTGGTGCTGCGCTCTTCTCACAGGTCGTTAGCAGCAGAAGCAGAGGGAAGGGCTTCCAGCTCCAACAGGGGAGGGTTAGACTTGACATCAGGAAGAAATTCTTGATGGAGTGGTCAGACACTGGACTGGGCTGCCCAGGGTGGGGGTTGAATCCCCATCCCTGGGTGTGTTTAAAAGTGGCTGAGATGTGGTGTTGGGGGATCTGGTTTGGGGTGACCTTGTACAATAGGATTGATGGTTGGACTTGATGATCCCAGGGGTCTTTTCCAACCTGAGTGATTCTGTCACTAGGGTCTGGAAAGCTTCTGTGAATGGATGTGGCACAGGCAGAGAAGTCAGCTGCCACTGCCACCTCCAAGAGAAGGCTGGTCTTCAGCCCTGCTCTGCCTGTCCCCACTTCTCCTTCTCTTCCATCCTCACCCCATTTTCCCACGTGCTGAATTTGTTCTTCCTTTTGTCTTTACCAGTGATTGTGGATGGGAGGCTGGTATTTTGGTTTGAATTCCTCTAGGAGCGCACTCCCCCCCACTGATTCTTGCCAAGTTTGAGCTGTTAAAGCAGAGACGTTTTGAGCTGAGGGCAGAAACGTCTGCAGGGGGAAAAAAACCCCCAGAGCTGGCTGGTTGTGCTTTAAAAATAAAGTACAGATCCTGCTGAAAAATCACTCCTGGGCCACGGAACAACCAGGATAAATTGCAGCCCAGAGGGTAATTCTTCTGGAAAGGTAAAAATCATCTAAAAATAGCCCCTTAGAATGAAAGTGCTTCATTGACAATAACTCCAGTGTTGCTACGGTGATGCTGGAAAGAAATGATCATTGATACTTAGGCTGCCTCACAGCGGCTCCCCCGCCCTCCCGTGGCATGAATCAACCGCTGGATTGAGACTGCAGACAAATTTCGTGTTGTATTTCAAGTTTTCCCTTGTCTGAATGCTTTTCTGTTCTCTCCGGCACGTCCCGCAGACAAACGGAGCACCGGCAGGCACCAGGATAGAGTGTGTGGGTCAGCTTGGCGGGGTGTAGCTACGTTTGGTCTCAGTTGCACCCAGGTTCTGTTTCTCTGGAGATGTTTAAAACCCGCTTGGACGTGTTCCTGTGCAGCTGGATCTAGGGGATCCTGCTCTGGCAGGGGGATTGGACTAGATGATATTTGGAGGTCTCTTCCCATCTCTAATGTTCTGTGATTCTGTGAATCACAGAATCATTCGGGTTGGAAAAGACCTTTGGGATGATCAAGTCCAACCAGCAACCCTACTCTACAAGTTCACCTCTAAACCAGATCTAAGTGACTTTTAAACACCTCCAGGGATGGCGACTCCACCACTGCCCTGGGCAGTCCGGCCCAGGCTCTGATCACCCTTTCCAGGAGGAAGGGCTTCCCAGCATCCACCCTCCCCTGGTGCAGCTTCAGGCTCTGCCCTCTCATCCTGGTGCTGGTTGCCTGGGAGAAGACCCTGACCCCCACCTGACTACAACCTCCCATCAGGGAGTTGGAGAGAGGGAGAAGGTCCCCCCTGACTCTTCTCTTCTCCAGACTATGCAACCCCAGCTCCCTCAGCCTCTCCTCAGCAGCCTTTTCCTCCAGTCCCTTCCGCAGCCTCGTTGTTTCTCTGAACTCACTCCAGCCCCTCAATGTCTTTCTTGAAGTACTCGAGGAGGGGCCTCCCCAGTGCCCGGCACAGGCAGAGAATGACGTCCCTACACCCACAGAGTCACAGAACATTAGGGATTGGAAGGGACCTTGAAAGATCATAGAATAGAATCATTAGGGATTGGAAGAGACCTTGAAAGATCATCCAGTACAATCCCCCTGCCACAGCAGGAGCACCTCGACCAAGTCATCCGGTCTGTTGTCAGTCTTGATCCCATTCAGACCCAGTGTGGGGGATGCAAAGTGGCTTCAAAGCATTTGTGGCTCTGCAGAGACTGAGTTTGGAGCACGGAGAGCTTCACAATCCTTTGTGCAGCATCTGAAACCTCCTTAACCATCTGCCTTAGGTGAAACTGGTAAATTACTCTTTATACAGCAGCTGCATCTCAAATGGGATCCGTGCAGCTGGCGGCAGCCCGGTCGCAGTGTAGGTGATCTTTTCATTTCCCCATCAGATGCTGTTAATTTGTGGGGCTTTCCTGAGACAAGAGGAGCAATATTCAAAGACACAGCGGGTACTGTACGAAGTTTTCTGCCTTCCTTGAGGAGCTCGGCGTGTGCCGCTTACACCAGAGACAATGTTGTAGGAAGGTGGAAGGAAAACACATCCATGTTCTTAAAATTAGATCGCGTTTCTAGCTGCATGTAGAGCTCTTTTCTCTGATCCCTTCACGTTGGGCTAGAGCCAACGGTATGCGAAAAACATCCCTTCTATATGACAGCTGCCGTTACCTAAAGAAGATAGAGCCTCAGAATGGGTCTCGTGCAGTCAAGAAAGGACATTAATTAGATCTAGGGGATCCTGCTGTGGCAGGGGGATGGGACTGGATGATCTTTGGAGGTCCCTTCCAATCCCTAATGACTGGATCTAGGGGATCCTGCTGTGGCAGGGGGATGGGACTGGGTGATCTTTGGAGGTCCCTTCCCATCCCTAATGACTGGATCTAGGGGATCCTGCTGTGGCAGAGAGATTGGGCTGGATGATCTTTGGAGGTCCCATCCACTCCCTGATGTTCTGTGAGTCTGCCATATTATTAATTCCAATAGTGGCAGGTTGAGGGCAAGTGAAGGGCGATGAGGACATGACGTCCCCTTGCCCTGAGGTTGATGAGCTTCTTCCCTTTGAAGACCCTCACAGGGCCCTGTGTTTATATTGCACGTCCTACAGCAGTCGCTGACGTTCAGAGTCTCTGCTCTCCGGTGCATAAATTGCTGCGGCAGAATCGCTGCGTTTTGTAACCTCTGGGGTTACCCTAACCTGTTGTGTTAGGCTGAGAGCTCAGAGGAGCCTTTTCATACCTTTCAGCCTCATCTGGTAGAGATGTCTGAAACTCGTTCTTGAAGGGAGGTTGTAGTCACGTGGGAGTCAGACTCTTCTATCAAGCAACTGGGTCAACGGGGTGAGGTTTAACAGGGCCAAGGGCAGGGTCCTACACTTTGGGCACAAGAACCCCCTGCAGCTACAGACTGGGGGTGAGGGGCTGGAGGACAGCCTGCAGGAGAGAGTTCCCAGGTGTGTGAAATATCATTCCTGGGGCTTGTGTTTCTGCAATTGAATTCTTGTAACCGAGAGCTTTGAGTGGGCTGCAGACTCCGATTTTATCTCATCTGCAGCGTGAGCTCGGATGCGTTTTTGAGTCTTTGACTCAAGACCTTTGTTGCTGGACATGGTGATGCTTAGGAGGTGGGGCAGGAGGCCCACCTGGCAGTACATCAGATGCATCTTTGCTTCCAGATGCTCACCAGCCCTCCCTGCAAGGACCATCCTATTCTCGAGCAGTGATGTTGTTCTCACATTGCCTAGGGATCTTCTGCTCTTCATAGTGAGATCACAAAGACAAACAGGGCCTTACGTTGTTGACCGCTGCAGAGCTGCTTCACCCAAGAGATTAGGTGATTTCCCCCTACAAGGCTTTGCTGTGTCTGGTGCTCTGTGTGATGAACCCATGACGGGGGTGGTTAGTAGATGGAGAGAGGTTCTCCTCCCCCTCTTCTCTGCCCTGGTGAGACCACAGCTGGAATCTTGTGTCCAGTGCTGGGCCCCTCAGTTCCAGGAGGACACAGAGCTGCTGGAGAGAGCCCAGCGCAGAGCCACAGAGGTGATGAAGGGAGGGGAGCATCTCTGCTGAGGAAAGGCTGAGGGAGCTGGGGCTCTGGAGCTGGGAGAAGACTGAGGGTTGACCCCATGAATGTCTGTCAATACGTGAAGGGTGGGTGTCAGGAGGATGGAGCCAGGCTCTGCTCAGGGGCACCCAGTGATAGGACAAGGGGCAGCGGG
>JAOXOE010031345.1:0-12022 GCA_028565055.1 Phoeniculus purpureus
CTTAGGGATATGGTCTAGCAGTTAGATAATAGGATAAAGGTTGGACTTGATGACCCTGGAGGTCCTTTCCAGCCATGGTGATTCTGGTGAGTGCTGGAGTTCACACAGCAAGTCTGGTGTTCCTGAGCCTAGGGGCTGGGCAGCTACTTCATCATCATGGTCAACTGGGTTGTTGTTAGTAGTTCATAAACCTTCCCCATGCTTTAAAATGAACCTCAAATGGGAAAAGTCTTGCTTTAATGAGGAGAAAGCCAGCACAGAACTGCCCTAAGGTGGGCCTAGGCTGGTGTGGGTCAGGTTAGACTAGAAATTAGGGGTTGAAGCAGCTCTGAACAAGCAACCAGAGTAAGAAGCCTTTTCCAGGCATCACTGTAGCTCGAGAAGGTTTCTCAAGGGCTACAAACTGGAGGATATGAAAGCAAACCCATAGATGATCCCATGGTTGTAGAGAAGGTGACTCTGAGCATCAGCTGAAGGTACCTGGTGGGTCTCCATGGGGGTGTGGGGGCCATGCTTGGAGTGCCATGGGATCTTGATTGGCAACATTTAGGGACACCACATCACCAAAAGCAGGACCATGGGGGCCATTTTGTGCCCTTAGCCGCTGAAGGAAGCTGATCTGGATGTGAAACTTCCACATGAAGCTGAAAACCAAGTGGATTTGAGTGACCTTGTGGGTTCTGTGGACTTGGCTGTTCCTGGAGACAAACCACTCTGTGTTCCTGTTTTCTCATTCCCTGGATGACTGCTCCTGGCTAGAAAACTAAGTTTAAAAGTTGGAATCTGAGACGAGCTGCTGCCCAGTTTGCAAATGGAAATCATCCAACATTCAGCCTTTGGTTCCTCCTGGGCTGGAAGAGCTGATCATCTGGATTGTAGGTGGATGGTGCTGAGCTTCCCTTCTTCTCCTCTTTTCTCTCCTCTTTTTGTAGGTAGGGGACCATAAGTTCAGCGCCCACCGCATTGTGCTGGCAGCTTCAATCCCCTACTTCCACGCCATGTTTACCAATGACATGATGGAGTGCAAACAGGACGAGATTGTCATGCAGGGGATGGACCCCAGGTAACATCCCAGATGTCCACCGACCTGTTTCTTTGGCTGCTGTCCCCTTCTAGGTCAATTATTGATAAATTCCACATTTTCTCCTCCTTTTTTAGTGCCCTTGAGGCTCTGATCAACTTTGCCTACAATGGTCACCTGGCCATAGATCAGCAGAACGTCCAGTCACTGCTCATGGGGGCAAGTTTCCTTCAGCTGCAGAACATCAAAGATGCCTGTTGCACCTTCCTCAGAGAGAGGTGAGGGCTTGGCTCTAGGATCTGCTTAACGATCCCAGTGGTGTCTCCACTTTGGAGCATCAGTCTCCTATCAGTCATCGAGTGGTTTGGGTTGAAGTTCCCTTCAAAGTCCCTGCTTGGGAGGGAGCACAAAGTCTCTTACCAGTGGAATCATTGGGTCATGGAATGGTTTGGGTTGAAGGAACCTTCAAAGCTCCTCCAGTCCAACCCCCTGCAGTGACCAGGAATGTCTCCAACTGGAGTAGTCTCCTCAGAGCCCCACGGTCTGATCTGACCTGAAATGGGGCTTCTCCCACCTCCCTGGGCAACCTTAGCCAAGGTCTCACCACCCTCAACAAGTCTTCTCCAAACCAAATGATTCATTGTATTTTGTGGTTTCCATCTTCTGGTTCAGCTCCAGCTGATCTCTGTGCGGCTTCATGGGCTAGAACCTGCGTTGTCCATCAAACATGATACTAATTCTGCTCCTCACTGTGCTCTCCTCAGGCTTCACCCCAAGAACTGCCTGGGCGTGCGGCAGTTTGCGGAGACCATGATGTGTGCAGTGCTCTACGACGCTGCAAACAGCTTCATCCACCAGCATTTTGTGGAGGTGTCAATGTCTGAAGAGTTCCTGGCACTGCCCTTTGAAGATATCCTGGAGCTTGTGTCTAGGGACGAGCTCAATGTGAAGTCTGAAGAGCAGGTGAGTACCCAGCATGGGTCTTGGCTGACCTTATTTTTCCTTTGGTTTTTTTGATTGCTTGGGAGTGGAATGGGGCATGTTGGAGACACAAAGAAATGCTGGACAGAGCTGGGATGAGTCTTTGAGTCCCTTCTTAGACTTAAAGACTGGTTTGGATTGATTTGGCCTTCAAAGCTCATTTCAGCCTCCCTGCAGTGAGGAGGAACATCTTTAACTAGAGCAGGTTAAAGATCAGGACCAAGTAGGAAACATCATCAAGGGCTGTTGTGGTAGGACCAGAGGTGATTGTTGAACTCAAAGAGATTGATTCAGGAGAGAAGGAAGAAAATTTTGATGCTGAGGGTGGCCCAGGTTTCCCTGAGAGATGGGAGAAGCCCCATCCCTGGAACCGTCCCAGGTCAGGTATGGACCTTGGGGTTCTGAGCAAGCTGCTCTGGTTGGGGATGTCCCTGCACACTGAAGGGTGTTTGGACTACAATACCTTCAAATATTCCTTCCAGCCCCAACCATTCTATGTTCTCAAGGTTCTTCATTGTTTCCCACCTCCTCAACCAAAACCATTGTCCCAGCTCCCTCATCCCATGAGGGATGCATCCCATGGGACACGAGTTGAGGATCACCCAGACTAAATCAGACAAAGCAGATCTTCACCCTTTCCTGCTCTTCCTAGGTGTTTGAAGCCGCGTTGGCCTGGGTACGGTATGACCGAGATCAGAGAGAGTCAGTCCTACCTGAGCTCCTGTCCAAGATCCGCCTTCCCCTGTGTCGACCTCAGTTTCTCTCTGACCGGGTGCAACAAGATGACCTAGTCCGCTGCTGCCACAAGTGCAGGTGAGGTTTGGATGTGGGAATGGAGGACCGCTAAGGATTTGGTGGCTCTCAAAGGGGAAAGAACCAACCAGAACGTGGTTTTGAGGTCTTGGAGATCAAAATTCTTTCTGTGGACCAAAAAAACCCAAACGATCTTCCCCAGTTTTAAGCTCGGAGATGTGTCCGATTGACTTCAAGTGTTGGCCATGAGACGGGGGATATAAATTGCTTAAATCTCCACTAACTTAGGAAAGTGGAATTTCATTGAGGTTTGGCTTGATCTCTTGAGGTCCCTTCTAACTGTATCAACCAAAGTCTTTAATTACTGACTGATTCCAGGGATCTGGTTGATGAGGCAAAGGACTACCATCTCATGCCGGAGCGGCGACCACATTTGCCAGCATTCAAGACACGGCCTCGGTGCTGCACGTCCATTGCAGGGTTGATTTACGCCGTCGGAGGACTTAACTCAGCAGGTACCTTACAGAGCTGCTCCCGGCTGTAGAGAGAGCAGTGGGGTTTGCTGGGGAGGGCCATGAAATCATCAATTTCCCTCATGGCCCCAAAATCCATTGTCAGTTACAAATGGATTTGGGAGGCACCGCGAAAAATGGTCACAGAAGGATGGTAGACTTGTCTTATCATAGAATGGTTTGGGTTGGAGAAGACCTTTGGGCTTCTCAAGTCCAAGTGTTGCCCCAGCTCTGCCCCAAGTCCCCACTAACCCTCACCCCACATCTTCACAGGTCCTCTGGACCTGCTCCAACCCCACCAGTGTCCTTCTGCAGTGAGTGAAGGGCCCAGACCTGTCCCCAGGATTTGAGGTGGGGCCTCCCCAAGGGCACAGGAGGATAAACATGCCCTAATGTTGAGCTCTGGGGACACCACTTAAGACCAGCCACCAACTGGATCCATCTCCATTCCCCACCACTCTTGGGGCCCACCAGCCAGCCAGGTGTTTACCCAGTGACAGGATTTAGAATGCTGTCCTTGTCTATCTCGAAGAGTTGGTGTTTTGAGGATTGTGTCCTTGTCTGTATCAAGAAGCAGAACTTGGAGGTATCTCAGTGATGTTGGTAGGGTTGTAGGACCACGTGTGCAGACAAGGCGTGACTGAAAAAAGGGACATAAAGGGTTGATGAAACCATCTCCTGGAGATGGGACCTGACAAACGTGACACTGCAGATCTCTGCTGCCCCTTGGAGGTTAGAAGAGGCCCAACCTCCACAGCTTTGGACCTCATAGGATCACAGAATCCCAGAATTGTGGTTGGAAGGGACCTTCAAGGGTCCTCCAGTGCCGTGCCCAGCATGGGGCAGAGTTGCTCAGAACCCTGAGGTCCAACCTGACCTGGCATAGTTCCAAGGATGGGGCTCCTCCCACCCTTCTAGGCAACCAGTTTCAGTCCCAAGTCTTTGTGTTATCCTTGACCCTTCATGTTCCTCTACTTCAGGAGACATTTCTAGACTGGAGGTTTCTCAGGTCTCTCTCTTTTAATTTGAGTAGCAAATTTCTATGCAGGAGACTCATTGAACGTGGTGGAAGTCTTTGACCCTATTGCCAATCAGTGGGAGAAGTGCCAGCCCATGACGACGGCCCGGAGCCGTGTTGGCGTCGCCGTGGTCAACGGGCTCCTCTATGCCATTGGTGGCTACGACGGGCAGCTTAGGCTCAGCACCGTGGAAGTCTACAACCCTGAGACGGATTCTTGGTCCAAAGTAGAGAGCATGAACAGCAAGAGGAGGTAGGGCAGGGTGGAGACCTCTGGAGGTGTTGAGAGGTGTTTGAGGGGTGAATGAGAACTACTTGCATGGAGAAGGAGCAAAGAGAGCGAGGTAGAAGCAGGTGGGGTTTGCTTGGTTACCTTCATGCTGATCTCTGGTGGCATCATAGAATCACTAGGGATTGGAAGGGACCTTGAAAGATCATCCAGTCCAATCCCCTGCCATAGCAGGATCACCTAGACCAAGTCACACTGGAACACATCCATATTGTTTTCTAGAAGTTCTAAGCACCTGCAACACAAGCTTTAAGATTAAAGTACCTTCTCCACCGTAAGTCACTATAGAATATATATAGTCAGGGTTGGAAGGGACCACAGGATCATCCCGTTCCAACCCCCAAGGAGTGAGTGACCTGATAAGAAATTTCGGTGGGGGCCTTGGGACAGTTGACTTAATGGTTGAACTTGATCATAGAATCATTTTGGTTAGAAAAGACCTTTAAGATCATCAAGTCCAACTATAAATGGCTTTTCATTGCAGTGCCATGGGAACAGTGGTACTGGACGGCCAGATCTATGTCTGTGGTGGCTACGATGGGAACTCATCCCTCAACTCGGTGGAGTCCTACTCTCCAGAGACAAACAAGTAAGAGTTCTGCATATTGAAGGAACCTGTGGGCTGTTTCATGCCCATGGGACCTCTGCTCACCAATCTCTTCTCCTACCAAGGTGGACCACGGTGACTCCCATGAGCTCCAACCGCAGCGCTGCTGGAGTCACAGTCTTTGAGGGCCGCATCTACGTGTCAGGAGGACATGATGGACTGCAGATCTTCAACAGCGTAAGTTCCTCACAAGCTCAGGAGCTCTGGTTCCTCAGAACAAAAAATAGGAGATTGTTGAGGACCTCTTGGATCTGGTGGAACTTAACTAGTTTTCACTGGGGGCAAGGAGAAGGATTTGGAGGAGAAGGAGAAGAAGGGTCTGGAGAAGCAGGAAGGAGAAGAGTCTTGAGCTTCTGAGGAGTAGCTAAGGAAATCGTGGGAGTTGAACTGGAGAAAATGAAGCTCAGGGTGGACCTTCTGGCTTTCCACTTCAGGAAGTTGGAGCCAGCTGGGGGTCAGTCTCTTCTCCCTCCCCAGAATGAGAGGAGCTGGCCAGGGGAGATTGAAATTGGCCCTGAGGAACAATTTTTGCCCCACAAGGGTTGTCTAGGCCTGGCCCAGGCTGCCCAGGGCAGTGGGGGAGTCTGTCCCTAGAGAGGTTGCAAACCCCTGGAGATGTGAGCTGAGGGACAGGGATTATTGGGGATGTGGGGCAGTGCTTGAGCTTGACAAGCCCTTTTCCATCACAAATCCTTTTGAGATGCCACCACCCTGCTCCCCTTTCCTCACAGGTGGAGTACTACAACCACCACACATCCAGTTGGCACCCAGTACCCACCATGCTCAACAAACGCTGCCGCCACGGTGCTGCCTCGTTGGGTAACAAGATGTTTGTCTGCGGTGGCTACGACGGCTCAGCCTTCCTCAGCTCGGCCGAGGTCTACAGCTCCAGTAGTGACCAGTGGGACCTACTGGTCCCTATGAGCAGCCGGCGCAGCCGAGTCTCTCTAGTAGCCAACTGTGGCCGCCTCTACGCTGTTGGTGGCTACGATGGACAGGCCAACCTCAGCTCGGTGGAGATGTACGACCCTGAGAGCCACCGCTGGACCTTCATGGCCCCTATGGTGTGGCACGAGGGAGGCGTTGGTGTTGGCTGCATCCCACTCCTCACCATATGAGGGGGATTGGATTCTGGGGTTGGCTTTTTTATGGGGTGGGGCTTCACAGTGACAATTTGGGGTGGCGTTGAGGTGGTTGGGTGTCATGCACTCACAAGAACTTGATGGGATGATCCTCATCTTTGTGGGGGGTTTTGGGACACAACGAGACGCTCCCCATCTTTGGGGTTTTTCAGGGGGACATGGTGACTGTGACTTGATGAGACGCTCCCCATCTTCGGGGTTTTGGGGTTTTTCTGTGGGACATGTTGACTTGAGAGGACACTCCCCATCTTCAGAGTTTTGGGATTTTTTTGAGACATGCTGATGTAATGGGACACTCTCTGCTTATTGGGTTTTTGGGACATGTTGACTTGACAAGACACTCCCCGTCTTCAGGGGTTTGGGGGTTTTTTGGGACACATTGACTTGACAGGACACTCCCCACTGTTAGGATTTTGGGTTGTTTTTTTTTTCTGGGACTTGTTGACTTGATGAGATGCTCCCTGTTTATGGGGGGTTTTTTGGGGTGGGGGGAGATTGTGTTGAATGAACATTTGGGTTGAGACCCCAAGTAATCCCTTCGTCTTGTCATTGGTTCTCCAAATCCCCCCCAGTCTGCTCTGTGGGGAATGTAATTATGACACCAAAACAACCCCATTAACAAAGGTACAGTTGCGACCACGTGACCCCCATCCCACTTCATCACCCCAAAATGTTCGTTTGCGGTTTTTCTTCACCTCGATGGAGAAAACTTGGCCCCACAAGAGCCACCATGATGGAGAAACCAGGAAGAGGCTACTGGGGTTGGTTGAACTGTCAGATGGTTTCAGGAAGCTTTGGGACCAACGTTTTAGGATTTCAAAATGGGAAACTGAAACGTCACAACTTCCCTTAAATATTTGATCCTATGATGCAGCTGGAGCAGAATGGGATCAGGATCTTTCAGAAGGGTGTGAATATCCCAGTGTGGAGGGAGCAGGACCATAACCTCAACCCCAAATTCACCACCGCTGACCCCACGCTGCTCGTTCTTAACCCATTTAATGGGATTTGGACTCTGGGTGTATATGTGGATGTCGATATCTTTGGGTCCTGTGTATATTTTAGGGTTATAAATGTGATTTGTTGGGAGAAATCTTATTAATGCCACCTTCTCTGCCTGAATTCACCACTGGGGTGGTTCATTTGGGATTTCCATGCCGCTAAGGCTCTAAAAAAGAAATGAAACCGGCCCTAAACCCTGCAAGCAGAACAAAAGTGGATTTTGGGGCCAGGAGGTTCTCCCCACCCACCACCATTGCAGCAGTAGGGGTTTTGCTGCTGTTTCCTCTCACCCTGCACGCCTTGATCTTAATCACCACCCAAGAAGTGCGCTTTTACTGTTATTCCACCTTTTTTTCTGTTAATCCCAAAAGAAAGCCATCCCTTGGCTGGCCGTGGGGCCATTTTGGGGTGGTGGAGAAGGTTTTCTGGGCACAATGGTGTCAGCCCTGTCTGCCACTGGGGTGTTTAGTGGGGTCTGAACCCTGAGTGGGGCAAAAAATATATTTAAAACCCCAAAAAGTTACCAAATAAAAGAGAGGGCAGGGGGCTCCTGCTTTTCCTCCTATTATAGGGCTGGAGGCTGCTTTTGGGATCAGCATTGATCCCAGAGCATCATTTCCCACACCACAAACTGGAGAGTGCATGATGGGAAGGGGCCACAGAGGGGCCCAAAGCCCTATAGAACCTCCCGCTCATCCCCCAGTGCTGCCAGCCCTGCCAAGGAAAACACCAGTAACCCAATCCTGGCTCTACAGCAGTGGGGCCCCCTGTTTATCCTGGAAGTGAAGCCAGACGAACCAGGGGCCCCGAGAGCCAAATCCCATACTTGGAGAAGGTTTCCCAGAGCTCCCAGTTCTCCATCCCCATGGCACTGGTGCTGGGAGCAGTGCTGCTGGCAGCGAGTGCCACCGTCCCTGTGGGGTCACAAGCACCCCGGGACCTGGCTCGGGCAGTGCTGGAGACCCAGGGCCAGGAGCTGAAACTGCTCAAGGTGCTGGGAGTCACCAGGACGGTAGGAAATAGGGTAGGGAATAGGGTCGGGTGGGTGCAGTGGGGTCACCTCGACCCCACTGGCTCCATTCTTGTTCCCAACCCCACAGCTGTTCGACTGGGGAACCCACTTCAGCATCAACTTCACAGCCCGGCAACCTGCCTGCCCTAAAGACCCTGCTGCGCGCCGCCGATCCCGCTGCCACGCCAGACCGGGTAGGGTGAGTATAGAATACTCCAAAAAGCACTACGGGGGGGACACCAGGGTGTCCCTAAAACTCTCAAGATCCCTATATCCCCCCTGTAGGTCCAGCGATGCTCAGCCCAGGTCTCAGTCTTTTTGTTCCTACCTGACATCCCACTGTCACTGCTGGACTGCGGCAGGGACACGGTGAGGGCTTCCTGATCCCAAATCCTTGGTGTGTTCTCCACTTTGGGGTTTCAGGCTGTAGGATGAAGCGCCTCAACCCTATTTGTGTCCCCCCAACCCAGCAGGCTGGAGTCAACCCTGGTCAAACCTCATCATCGTCACGGCCCCCTGCCAGTGCCTCCAGCTCCAGGATGTCCTGATACCCTATAGAGCTACAATAAAGAGATTTTGGGGTTATTTGTGTGTGTTTGGGGTGACAATAGTTGGAAGGCTCCTCATGGTGTTGGGTAATAGGGAATGGGGGAGTTACACAGGCCCTGGGACCACTGACCCCACAGAATGCACGACACTTGTGGGGTCACCCTAGTTCTTGTGCCATCTCTTATATATTGGTGATTCCATAAATCCCACCCTACAGTCAACCAAAGGGGCTCCATGAGGTTGGGGTCACTCAAGGGTGATCTGCAGTGCCATTGCTCATAATGGGGTCACACTCAGAATTCCCCTCCCACCCCAAAAAAAACTGCCACCCTGTGGGTTGGGGACAGGCATTTCCGGAGGGGGGAACTGCAGGTTCCCCTAAAGGCTTGGAGTGGACATAAAAGGCAGAGACATGGTGGGTTGGCAGCCATAGGCACAAGGATGCTGGGATCCCAGGTACTGGTGGTACTGGTGGTACTGGGAGGGTGCCATGCCCTGCCCTCCCCAGTCCCACTGGCCTACACCCAGGCACTGACTCAGGCTGTCGAATCCTACAATCGGCGCCCCGAGGTGCAGAACTCCTACAGGCTTCTCAGCGCTGACCCTGAACCAGCCCCGGTGAGCGACACTCCACAGAAACTCCCCAAGCCTGCTCCTGAACCTATCACACCCTGGATATAGGGTCCTGAATGGGGTCCTGGGTGTGGGGCCCCATAAGAGTCCTGGGCACAGAATCCTGATTGTGGGGCCCTGAATGGGATCCTGGGTGCTGGGTCCCCAGTCTCTTAGGTGTGAGGTCCTGGCTGTGGGGTCTTCACTGTGGTCCTGGATGTGATGTCCTGGATGCAGGGTTTTCATTGTGGGGTCCTGTGGGGGGGGTCCTGGGTGCAGGGTCCCTAGTTCAGCCTCCTGGCTGTGGGGTTGTGGTCACTGGGTCATGGGTATGGGGTCCTAAATACAAGGTGTAGGGTCCTGGGTGCAGGGTCCCCACTTCAGTCTCCTGTGTATGGCATTGTGGATACGGGGTTCTGGGTGCAGGGTCTTTGGCTTGGGAGGGAGGGGGTCTGATCAGTGGGGTCCTGAGTTCTGGCTCCTGTCTATAAGGTTGTGGATATGGGTCCTGGCTGTGGGGTCCTGGGTAGCTTCTGGCTGCAGCCTGCTGCCTGTGGGGTCCCCATTAGTCCAGCTGCAGAACCCTAGGGAATTTATCCTCACCCTGATCCCATTCCCGACCTTGTCACCCTCTTGCAACCCTGTAGGGCATCGAGCTGAGCAGCCTCCGCAGCCTCAACTTCACCATGATGGAGACGGAGTGCAACCCCAGCGCCCGCATTGACACCAGTGACTGCGATTTCAAGGAGAACGGGGTGAGGAGGGGGTGGGGATGACTGGGACACCTCCTTATGGGGTCAGCAATGGGGTCCTGGCTGTCTTCACTTCCATTGGTGACCCCATATCCATCCCAGCTCATCAAGGAGTGTTCGGGGCCAGTGCAGTTCCTACAGAGCAACCCTGAGATCGACCTGCGCTGCACCGATGCCTCTGACAATGTGAGGGTTTTGGAGGGTTTGGGAAGAGTTTGGGGTGAGGGAAGCCACCACCCTGCTAACTGCTGATCCCATATAAGGTCCTGGGTGTTGGTGCTTCTGCTCTTGCCCCAAAACAGCTGTTGGCCCCATTGTCTTTGTCCCACAATTGTGGTTCCAGCTTGGGGGTGGTGGATATGGGGTTTTGGGGTATTTGTGGGGTCCTGGGAGTAGGGTTCTGGGTGTGAGGTCCCAGAAGCGGGGGCCTCAGTTTGGGGTCTTGGGTATTGGATCCTGAGCTTGGCATCTTGGGCTTAGGGGTTTCAGCTGTGGGGTCCCAGGATTTGGGTTCTGGGCGTGGGGTTGTGGGTATGGGGGGGGTCTCACAAGAGTCTTGGGCACAGGATCATGGCTGTGTGGTTGTGGATATGGGGTCCTGGGTGTGGGGAGTCCTAGCTGTGGAGTCCTGGGTGTGGGATCCTGGATGGGGTCCTGGCTGTGGGATCTTGAATATGGGATCCTGGGTGGGGTCCTAACTGCAGGATCCTGGCTATGGGGGTACCGTCCAGGGTGCAGAGCCCCACCCAGCCTGTTACCCTCCACCCCACTGACTTAAATGTCCCCCTGGCAGCCAGTGTTGGTGCAACGAGGCCGCTTTGGGCGCTTCCTGAGCAGGATCCGGCGCTTTCGTCCCCGAATCAACTACAGCATCCGGGCTCAAGGCTCTATCCGCCTGGGCTGACCCCAATAAAATGGGCCCCTGAAGGTCCCACTGCATGAACCAGGCTTCTTGTGGTCTCCCAGCAGGGTTTGGGGTCAGGAAAAAGGGGACCAAGGGCTTCACCCTACAGAAGTTGGGGGTGGGAGTGGTGTCAGGGTCCAGCTTTGTGCTCCTCAACCAAAAAAAGGAGCCATTTGCATCCCACTCAATATTGTCCCTATAGGGTCATTGACTCTATACAGTCATCGTCCCCATAGTGTCATCATCCTTATAGGGTCATCATCTCCATGGTGTGATTGTCCCCACAGTGTCATCATTGGTATAGTCATGATCCTATAGGGTCACGATCCACATGGTATTATTGTCTCTATAAGGTCATCATATTGACAATGTTGTTGTCCCTATAGTGTTGGCGTCATCCCTATAGCCTCATCATCTCCACAGGGTCATCATGACATCCCATGGTGTCATCATCCCCAAAACAGTGGTAGAGAGGGAGAAAATGGCACTGTAGGTCCCAAGGGAGAGGAGAAGTGATGGGGTTAGGGTTCAGCTCCCAAGGGATCCCTAAGGTGGCCTCATGGAACCTCAAGGTGTCTCCATCTGTCACCTCCACCCTATAATGGGCCAACGGTCCCATAAGGACCCCATAGTTGGCAGGGAGTGGTGGCACCCACCAGGAATTGGTGACACCCTCCAGGGAGAGGTGACATCCACCAGGAGGAGATGGCACCCACCAAGGATTGGTGGCACCCATTGCCGGAGCATGGGGTGGAGATTTATGGGTCACCAATGCTTGGGAACCCTCCCCACCTTCCACTGGGGCTATGCTGGGAGTGGGCAACACCATCAGCCTTGCAGGGACATTTATTGGAAGCAGAAGGCCCAG
>JAOXOE010031346.1:0-12022 GCA_028565055.1 Phoeniculus purpureus
CCTGGGGGATACTGGGGGTCACCGGGGTGGGGGGGTCAGGACGGGGCACCCAGGGTGGGGCTCAGCAGAAATCTGAGGAGAGGTGGATGAAGTCATCCAGGGAGCCTGAGCCCAGGGCGCTGAGCAGAGCCGAACCGTCCTCTCTCCTTCCCTTCTCCCAGTGGGATCCCAGCACCAGAGAGAAAACAAACAAGAGAAGGTCGGGTCAGTGCCGCAGCCACCCCTGTCCCACCAGCCCCATGGTGACTCCTAACCCCAGGGGCTCCCAGTGGAGCCCCCTGACAACACTGGTAACCAATGGGGAGTGGCACTGGGCGAATGGAACTGAGCAACTGGCGGCAGCACAGACGGGCCCAGAGTGGCAGCTCTACAGACTCTGCAGCACCCACAGGAGAGGAAGCAGCCAGTGCAGGAGTCCCAGAACCAGAGAGCCATCGACTGGGCTGGGAGGACCTTTAGGGGTCAGTTAGGCCACAGGCAGGGTCATGGAACATTCCCACTCAGAGCAGGTGGTTCAGAGCCCCAAGGTCCAAGACCCCGAGATGGCTCCACGGATGGGGCTTCTCTCCACTCTCTGGGCACCCTGGGCCAGGCTTTTCCCACCATCAGCAGCAACAATTTCCTCCTTCTCCCCAGTCTGAATCTCCCTCTTCCAGTTCAACCAGCACCCTTGCTTCTGTCTCACAGCCCCTGAACAAAAGTCCCCCCTCATCTTTCTTATTGGCCCATTTAAGGCTGCACTGAGGTCTCCCTGGAGCTTCTCTCCTCCAGATGAACTCCCCAACTCTCCCAGCCCATCCCACAGCAGCAGGTTCCGACCTCAGACCATTCCTGTGGCCTCTGTTGGTTCCACTTTACCAGCTTCAGGTCTCTCCCTGCCCCTGACCTGTTTATCCTCACAGCCAGCAGGTGCTGAGCTCAGCCCCAGAGCCCGCAGAACTGCCACCAGCCCATTACCTGCTGATACTGGCGGATTCCCTCCTGCTCCTGTTGCATCCTGCGCAGCTCTGTCTCGTCAGGTTCGTAGCCGCTGGGCACCACATAATCATCAGGGCGAGCACTGCTGCACATCTCACAGCCTGGTCGCGTGGGTTTGTTGATGAAGGTACATTTAGGGCAAGACCAGCCCGTCTGAGGACATGAGAGACGGAAAATCCCCATGGAGAGGGAGCAAAGGACACAATGGAAGTCCCAGCCCTGCCAGGACTGGGAGAACTGGAGTGTGCTGGGGAGCCAAAGCCCTCGTACCGGTACAGGTGAGGGCAGTTTGGTGGCTGCAGGCTGGTCCCCGAGCTGTAGCATGTTCAGGCACTGCCGGATCTCCCCAATGTCCAGTCTCCTGCCAGCCTTGTGTCCCCAGCCTGGACCACGATGGGAGGTTCAGCACTGCCCCAGGGGCCTTCCTCTTCCCTGGGGACAGCCTGACCCCAATCCCAGTGCCACAGTGGGGGGCATCAGACCACCCCAGCCCACCCTGGGTCATGGGCAAAGGCCCTGATGGCTTCTTTCAGGCACCCAGGAGTGCAGTGGGGTGAGGCCTATTGGTGCAGAGACCACTCAGCCCCACAGGCTATCACCCTGGGAGCCCCTAAACACACCCAGTCCTGGTACCCGTAGTACCCACTCCATCTGTCAGCACTGCACAGTGGGAGCTGTGGGTGCAGAGACCACCCAAACCTGCAGGGTATCACCCTGGGAGCCCCCAAACACCCCTTAGAGCCAGTGCCCTGAGCCCACCCCACCCAAGAGCAGACCTTTCCGGGGCGACACGCTGGGCACAGTGTTGAATTTGGTGCCAGTGCTAGTGGGTGCTGAGGTGGAGCTGAGCAGGACCCGTGCCTGGTCATCCTCATAGCGTTGCTCAGTCAGCTGGGCCGCCCGGGCCGTCAGCAGGAACAGGAAGGCCGGGTCACCATCAGCACGGACCCCATAGGAGAAGAGACTGCGCTCATCCACACACAGGCACTGCCCAATGATCCAGCGCTGCACCAGTGGGTGGAACCCGTAGTCCCGGAACACCTTGATGGGGGAGACCCCCACATCCCGGTGAGAAACTTCTCCACGAAGCTGGAGGAGATTAGTGTTTAGGAGGGGAGTTGTGGGGGGCTGAGGAGGCCCCAGCAGTACCTGCTGTTTGAGCGCAGAGATGGTGCTGTGGGGTCGGACCCGCAGCGTGATGGTGGCTGAGGACGTCGCGTCCTCCACACCCACCTTCATGCTGTGGAGGAGATGGAGATGCTAGAGGGGTTTTGCAGGCACTGGGTACAGTGCTCTTGGGGCTGAGGCTGTGGGTTTCCCCGGCTTTCTTTATTCTCTACTCACAGGACAATGGAATCACTGACTGGGTTGGGTTGAAGGGACCTTCGGGATCCCACAGTACCACCCCTTGCCCTGAGAAGGACCATCCCCAAAAAGAGCAGAGTGGTCAGTGCCCCAAGGACCAACCTGCTCTGGGATATTCCCATTAAATTGCTATTCACCCCCACAGCCTCCCCAGTGCCTGGGCAGAAATTTCCAAGGGGTGTCTGAAGAATAAAGAATCTCCCTTGTCCTGCTCCTTCCCCATTTCCAGAGCCTCTGGTCCATCTTCCCTGGCTCCAACCTCTCACAAACCACCCCTTTCAACTCCTTCAGAACCAAGCCTAAACCTTCTGTGTGTCTGCAACCATCCCAACCCTTCCCCATACGCAACACAGAGGGACTAGAGCTGCATCCCCTCACTACAAAGATGAAGTCTCACTGGGATTTCCTCTATCTTCCTCCCTCAATCCCCACCACATCCAAACATCACTGGGTCTTGGTTGATGCCCCCATTCCCAGGTGGTTTCCATGTTCCATATCCCACCTCCACTGGGATCCAGAACTCTCCGCAGTACCAGAGCCCAGGATCTCCTGCTCATCCCTCTCCTCCTTCATGACTTTTCAAGGTCATGAAGGGTTGTCTGAAGTGTTTTGGTGGTGCTGGATCCCTTGTTTTCCCTGTATCCCCCCTCCTTCCCTCAGGTAGTAGGACAGACCCAGGACCCTGGGAAGGCCCAGGGCTTTGGAGGGAGCAGAGGGAGAGAACAGGGTGGTGCTGGGTGGGCTCTGGGGTAGGGGATTCACTCACCTGATCTCACCAGAGGGGTAGCAGGGCTCCCGTGGCCGGATGCTGAGTGAGACCTGCTGGCGGGCCAGGGCCAGGGCACAGCGTGAGGCCACCTCCTCGTCCCCCAGTTCAATGGCCTCAGCCAGCTGCAGGGCCAGCTCCTCTGCAGGGGACACGGGTACCCTAATGCAGCTTCTGGACTGGGCAATAGGGTCACCTCTGGGCCCCTCACTCCTGGGTAGAAGGACCTGGAGGGGCTGCAGCAGGGCCAGAGAAGGGCAATGGAGCCCAGTAAGGGGCTGTAGCACAAGGGAGCCACTGGAAGAGCCCCGGGGGAGGGTGGCCCTGAGGAGCAATTTCTGCCCCACCGGGGGTGTCCAGGCCTGGCCCAGGGCAGGGGGGAAAGTTCCCAAAGCCAGGGAAATGTGGGGTGAGAGACAGGGGTAGGTGGGGCTGGCCATGCTAGTGGGACTGGAGTAGCTCAAAGAGCTTTTACAAACCCAAACCTTTCTGTGCTCAAAGGTCTGTTGGTGCTGGGGAGCACCTGGACCCTGACCCATGCAGGGTCAGTAACTCCCGACACACCTGAAGAGCCCAGAACCTCAAGTTCCAAGTCCATATCCCCAAATTCCGAGGTCAGATCCCCAATTCCCAATCCACCCCTCCCCATACCTGTCTCCGCAAGCTCCAAGGATGGATCTACCTCTGGATTGGGATCTGTAGAGCTTCCTCCTGCAGCAGTAGGCAGGGATGAGGCTGGGGAAGCCAATAAGCTCTCAGAGGCTGCAGTACAGCAGAGGCAAATCAAGGCAGGGCTGGGACACCAACTGCCCTTCCTGGGGGTCTCCACAATCCCACAGCCAGCCCCAGGGCCCAGTCACCCCCAGTCAGCACTCACTCCACCCCCTCTGCCCACTGAGGTGCCCCTCAGACACCTAATTGCAGGCACAACCCCTACTGCTGTCCCTCAGCCCTGGGGGATCCTTCAGCAGCTGCCATCACCACTCCCTCAGGTTATTGGGGGCATTTTTGGGGCTGGGGCCATGCTGACCTTTCTGCACTTCACGCAGGGAGCTGCTGACGATGGTCCACCAGCGCTGGGCTTCCTGCTCCTCCTCAAAGGTCAGCAGTGCTGGCTCATCTGCGCCACTGGGCAACGTCAGCTCATGGCACGTGGAGGTCCGCACCCGGTACGAGATGTCCTTGAGGTCGTACTCGGCGATGGGCTGGGGAGGGGGTCAGGGCACCATGAAGATGTGGCATGGGGCAGGGAGGCAACAGCCTGGCAGAGTGTCTCGGCTAAAGCTGGGGACATGGGCTGACCCTGTCCTTGTCTGTCAGGAGATAAATTGGCCTGAAATACCCCAACCCATACTGGAACATCCTAAATCGACCTAAAACACCCAGCCATCCTCAACCCAGTCCAAATCCATCTGAAATGCCCCAATCCAGCCTCTAAACACTCCAAATCTGCCTGAAATGCCCGAAAACCTCACTTGAAACACCCTAAAGCAGCCCCCAAATGCTCCAAATCCACCTGAAATTTCCCAAATCACAAACTCACTTCCCAGAAGTTTCCCTTCGACGCCTTAAGTGGGAGGGTACAAACAGCTCTGAAGCCACTGCCTCACCCATGAGTGCCTGAGCTACAGCACCTGCAGCATCATGGCCCTGCCCGCTGCCTCCTGTGGATCAGGGAAGGGACTGAACCCCTCTGCAGGGCTCAGTCCAGCTCTGGACTACTCAGCACAGCAGAGACACCATGGAGATGGTGCAGTGGAGCCAGAGGAGCCCCAGAGATGCGCTGAGGGGGAACCTGCTGCTGTGGGATAAGCTGGGTGAGTTGGGAGGGTTCAGCCTGAGGAGAGAAGCTCCAAGACACCTTAGTGGGGATTTCAGTGCTTAAAGGGTTTGATGAAGGAGATGAGGGGGGACTTTTGTTCAGGGGCTGTGGGACAGGAGCTTGAGTGCTGGTTGGTCCCCCCAAACCCCAGTGGCCCGCAGACACCGAACCGGCGCCGCGCAGGTTCCGAGATCGAGACTCCCCCCGCTCTCCGTCACCGCCAGACCCCGAGATGGGGGCCGGTCGGACTCACCGCGGCGCCCGTCGACTCCGGCAGGCGCAGCCCGAGGCGGAAGCAGCGCTGCCCGGCGGGTCTCGGCTGGACGCTGAGCTGGAGATGGAGCGCGGGGCCGGGTGGCAGCGGCGCAGGACGGTGGGTTCCGGCCAACCCCGCCCGCACGGCCATCAGCACCGTGGGAGGAGAGGTCGGAGGGGCCGGCCCGGGGTCTCCGAGCAGAGCCATGGCAGCGCTCGCCGCGGCACTTCCGCCGGAAGTGCGTTACCGTGCCCCGGGCCCGACGAGAAACTGAGCCCGGTGTCACCGCGTCCTGGGATCAGGAGCCGTTTGGGCTGGGACCGACCACGTTCCCACCTACCCCTGTCCTTCACCCCACATCTCTCCGGCTTTGAGGACTTCCCCGTGTGCCCTGGGTCAGGCTTGGACACCTTTTGTGGGGCAGAAATTGCTCCTCAGGGCTGCCCTCCCCCTCCCTGGGCTCCCCTGTGCCTTCCCCAGCTCCATTGCTCTGCTCTGGTTCCACTGCAGCCTCTCCAGGTTTTGGCCAGGAGAGGCCCATAGCTGACCCCAGGAGTCGAACGAGGGCCTCCCCAGTTTGTCCAGCCCTTCAGAGGTGCCCAGAGCCTGTGACAGGGTCCCTGGAGGCCTTCAGAGAGGTACCAGGGCCCTTCAGTGGTCACCAGAGTCACGCTCCAGACCTTTGGAGGGGTAACAGAACTCACCAGTGTCTCCAGATCCCTTCAGAACCCACTCAGTGACCCAACCTTACAGAACTTCACCCCAACCCTTCACTCCCCCTAGGCTCCTCTGCAGACCCTTCAGACAACACTCCCTGCCCACATCTTAGCACCACCAGCACATGGCTTCATCAAGACCTCAATCACCAACCAGCCAACCCATTTTATTCCCCCATGGGGCTCAGTCCCCCAGCGCTGCAGTGACCTGCTGCAGTCTCTCCCTGACCACTCGGTCCAGCAGGGTGTGCAGGGTCCGGCAGGCACTCTCCGCTGCCTCCAAGGCCACCTCCAGCCGTTCCTGATGCAGGCATGCACTGAGCTGCAGCAGGGCCATGTGGCCCGAGGCAGGCAGCAGTGCCATCAGCAGTGCAGGACCCCCTGCAGCCTCCTCAGCTGAGCTCAGGTCAGTTAATGGGGTATTGTCAGCTAGCCCTGCTGAGCAGGCACACACAAAATCCCGCATGGGGATCCCTGCATCCATCACCGCCAGCGTTGCCGCATTCACCCCAGCGCAGTAGGTGCCACCATCCGCTTGCAGGATCTGTGAGAGGAGGTGGGTAGGGAGGGTTATGGGAAGTTTGAGGGGTTATGGGAAGTTTGAGGGGCTAATAGGAAGGGGTTTGGAGGTCCATAGGAGGCTTTGTAGACCCATGGCAGGGTTTTGGGGGTCCACAGGAAGGGGTTGGGGGTCCATGGCGGGGAGGCTTGTAGACCCATGGAAGTTTTTAAGGGTCCAAGGTGAGGTTTGAGGGTCATTAGGAAGGGGCTTGAGGATCTACAGTGGGAGTTTTTAGGGGTTTGGGGGTCCATGTGTAGGGGTCTGTAGCTTTCTGGAGGTTCAAGGGGCTGTTTGGAGGTCTACAGGAAGGATTTCAGGGGCCCATGGGGGAGTTTGTAGACCCACAGGAGCTTTTTACAAAAAGTGTGACTTGTGAGTGTTTTGAGGGGCTATAGGAAGAGGGTTGCAGGGCTATGGTGGGAGTTTTGAGGAGTTTAAGGATCCATGGGGGTGTTTTAGGGTCTATGGTCGGAGTTTTGAGGGGCTTGGGGGGCCCACGGTGGAGTTTGAGTCCATGTGGGGGTTTGGAAGGTCTATAAGAAGGTTTTTGAGGGTTCATGGTGAGAGTTTTAGGGATCTGTAAACCCATGTGAGGGTTCTGGGGATTCTTGGGGGGATTTTGAGGCCACATGTAGAGGCTTTTCAGGGTGTTCTGAGCCCATGAGGGAGTTTAAAGGGCCAAGATGAAGGTTTGGGGGATCCATGAGGCGGTTCCCAGGGTCCATGAGAAGATTCTGGAGGTCCATGGGGGGATTTTGAGGTTCCCTGTGAGAGTTTCTGGGGTCCAAGGGTGGTTTTGGAGGGCCCACAGGAGGAAGGTTTTGGGTACCTGTACATAGATGTCAATCTGGGATCGTGGGTAGAGGCTAGTGAGGATGGCAGCCTCAAAGGTCTGCCGCAGGTTCAGGGCCAGCTCAGCCGCTTGCCGGTCGCCATGGGGCCGCCGCCGTCGCTCGCCGGTGCTGAAGGTGGCCAGGCTGTACTGGCAGTTCACCAGCGCTCGGTCAGGCAGTGCCTTGCTGCGGGACCCTCGCATCTGGGGAGTGGGACACAGCGGGGTCAGGGCTATGCAGGGAGCAGAGGGGTCCAGGGGGCTGGACTGGGAGGGAACAGAGGGTCCTGGTGGGGGGTCTCACATCAGGGGAGTGGAATGGAGGGTCCTGGAAGGAGGGGTCTCAAGCCTGGTGGGTGTGTGCGAATAGAGATCTTTGGGGCAATGGAAAGGATTGGTAGGTCCAGACTCCTGGGAGGGCCTAGGGGTCCTAGAGCGACTGTTTATCAACGCAGGGGTAGGCGGTGAGATTGGGGTCCCAGGGAGGCATGGAGGGGTCAGTCCCGGATCCCAGGGGGTCCCAGGGAGACCTGGAGGGGTCAGTCTCGGGCCCCGGGAAGGCCTTGTAGGGGGGTCCCAGTGAGGCGTGAGAGGGTCAGTCCTAGATCTTAGGGGGTCCCGGTGGGTCCTAGTGAGACTTGGAGAGGTCAGTCCCGGATCCCGGGGGGTCTCGGAGATGGGGGGGGAGGTCCCGGTGGAGGAGGGGTGTCCTGGTGGGTGGTGGTCCCGCTGACCTCGTGTGGGCCGTAGACCACCGCCAGGGCCTTGGTGTTGCCCTGCTCGATGTAGGCGGAGCCATCGGCCTGGGCGAAGACCCCCATGCGGGCCCGGACCTTGCGGAGCTCCGTGGGACGGCGGCCATCGGCCCGGAACCCCTCAGCCGATAACAGCTCCGGCACCGCCATCTTGGCCTGCGCGCGCCCACAGACCCCGCCCCGCTGTCCCCCGCGCGCCGTGCGTGAGGTCACGCCCCGCTTTACGTGAGGTTACGCCCCCCTTCCGCGGCACCAACGAGCCCTCGCGGAGGCTACGCCCCTGCTGCAAACGAGGTGACACCCCCGTCGCGTTCTCCGCAGGCTGTGCCCCCTGTGCTGGGGCCAGACTCCATGTTACATAAGCATTGAGGCCACGCCCCTATTACAACACCACGCCCCTTTCTGAGGCCACTCCCCCTCGCTGGGTGACGCTATTGCCTGGAAGCCTCGCCCACCTGACAGTAGGCCACGACTCCTCGCCGTGACCTGCCCACCCCCCCCCGCTCCTGTCAATGTCCAACACTCCCGCAGGCCTCGCCCCCTGCCCCACGCCCCCTCGGCAACTCCCCTCGGTGCGGCCACGCCCCCCGCGGGGCTGGTGCGAGGGGGTAGCGGGTCAGTCCCGTGCTGTGCTGAGCGCAGCCAGGCCTAAGCGGACTGACCCGGGCGGAGCCGGTCTGACCCGGACTGACCCGTTCCGAGCTGTCCCAGGACTGCCATGGCGGCGGCGGCGGCTCCCCGTGGGTTCCAGTTCGCCATTGACCGCGGCGGGACCTTCACCGACGTGTTCGCCCGCTGCCCCGGCGGCGCCGTGCGCGCCCTCAAGCTGCTCTCCGAGGACCCGGGATACGGGGACGCTCCCACCGAGGGCATCCGGCGCGTCCTGCAGGAGGTCAGCGCCATCGGCACCCCCGACCGGGACAGCCGCGGTCCACAGGGACACTTCCCGGGACACTCCCCGGGAGCCTCCGGGATATCCTGGGACAACCAGGACACGTCCCGGCACACCTAGCACACCCGTCAGGATCCCCGGGACAGCCGCGATCCAACGGGACACCCCCGGGGACATCCCGGATGCCCTTCGGGAACCTCTGGAAACCCCCAGACACCCCGTGGGACACCCTGGGAACCCACGGGACACCCCTAAGACCCCCAGGTAGCCTCCGGGACACCCTAGAGACTCCCCGGGACACCCAGGACATACTGGGACACCTCGGGAGAACTCCAGGGCAGCGTGGAGACCCCCCGGGACACTCAGGACACTCCCGAGACACCTCGAGACACCCAGCGCAAACCAGGACTCTTCTAGGACCACCCCCAGGACAGCCCAGAACCCCCCCTGATCACCTCTGAGATCCCCAGGATGCCCCGAAACACCCCTGACAACCCCTCAAGACCCTCCTGGACACCTCTGAGACCCCTCGAGACAGCCCTGAGAGCGCCCCCCGGATGCTCTTCTGACCCCTCCTGGGAAAGCCTGTTCAGGACCCCATCCTGACACCCTCCCCTGGGACCCTGCCAATACCCTCCCCAGTGGGAACCCCCTGCCCCATGACTCCTTTCTTAGGATCCCCCCAAGACTAAACCCCCTGGACCCCCTGCTCCCCCTGCACTGGGGAGCTGCTGAGGGGCTGTGGTGGGTTGGTGGGGTTGGGGGTCCTTCTGGTCCTTCTGTGGGTCTAGGGGTCCCTCCATGGGTCTGAGGGTCCCTTGATGGGTCTGTGGGTCCCTCTGCTTCCGCTATGGGATTGGGGCTCCTTCTAAGGGTCTGTGGGTTCCTCTGGTTTCTTATGGGTCTAGGGGTCCCTCTGTTTCCCCCATGGGTTTGACACCCAGCGGTGTCCACAGGAGACTGGGGTGCCAATGCCACGGGACCAGCCACTGGACGCGTCGGGCATTGAGTGGATCCGCATGGGCACCACGGTGGCCACCAACGCATTGCTGCAACGCCAGGGCGAGCGGCTGGCACTGCTGGTCACCCGCGGCTTCCGTGACCTCCTACACATTGGCTGCCAGGCCCGGCCCCACATCTTTGACTTGGTGAGGGGGGCACCACTGTGAGCACTGCTTTAGGCATTTCCATGGGCACTGCTGTGGGCACTGACAAGGCACCTGCTGGCCAGGCAGGGATGGGGTGGCACCTTGTTGAGACCCAGTGTCCAGGGTTAAGTTGGTACATTCCTATAACCAACATCATCTGGGATCAGGTTGGCATCTACCTGTGTGTCCCTACCCCCTCTCAGACCTGGTTGGCACCTCCCCATGTGCTTCCCACCCACTGTGGGATCAGGCTGGCATCACCCCATGGTCCTGCAGTGCCCAGGGTTGTGGTGACGTCTCCCTGTGTGCCCCACACCCCTTCTGTTATCAGACTGGCACCTCTCTGCCGTTCACCCCCTCTGTGATCAGGCTGGCATCTCCCACTGTGCTTTCCACTCCCTCTGTGATCTGATTGGCAGCTCTCCACGTGCCCCACACCATCCCAGTTCATAGTGACTCATCCTCGTGACACCCAGTGCTGCCCTCGGGTTGGCACATGCCCAGTGCCCACCCGTGCCAACTCGTGGCGATGTCCCTGTGTGTGTGACTCCCCCATCCCTGTCCACTGTGCCATGTCCTCTGCCTGGGCACAGATGTCCTTGGTGGCATCAGGAAGTCACCGGGTGCCACTGGGCCCTGCTCCATGGCTGGGTGCCAACCCTGGCTGGCAGCCAGCAGCAGCTCATGGGCACTGGTGCCACCACACTGCCCTCACTCTGCGGATGCCACCCTGGCAGAGGGTGGTGATGCCTGAGGTACTCTATGAGGAGGTGATCGAGGTGGACGAGCGGCTCATCCCTCACCAACCTGACTGCCAGCTACCGGGCACCGACACCTTCCCACTGCTCGAAGGTGGGCACTGTCCCCATTGGGATGTGAGTGGCACTGGAGAGGTACCAGGAGGTGACCCTCTGGAATGTCCCCAGGCAAGACAGGTGCAGCCCTACAGGTGCAGCGGCCACTGGACCTGTCGGCACTGCGGAAGGAGCTGGAGGGGGTCTTGGCACGGGGCATCCGCAGCCTGGCAGTGCTGCTACTCCACTCATATGCGTGAGTGCCAGTGCTGGGATGAGCACAGGGGTTCACCCCACGCCCTGCTTTGTTGGCCCATGGCTACAGGGGTTCACCCCACGCCCTGCTTTGTTGCCCACACGTCTCTGGCAGGTGGCCCGGGCATGAGGAGCAGGTCGGAGCCCTGGCACGGGAGCTGGGATTCCAGCATGTGTCACTGTCATCGGTGGTGGCAGGCATGGTACGGGCAGTGCCCCGCGGGTACACAGCCTGTGCCGATGCCTACCTCACCCCCTGCATCCACCGCTACCTGCAGAGCTTCCGCAATGGCTTCGCCCAGCAGCTACAGGTGAGTGGACAATGGGGCACCCCATGCAGGCAACCAACCCAGTGAGATCATCTCTAGTGGGCACCCAACCCAATAGGATCCCAACGTTGACACCAATAGGATCCCTCAACCCAGTGGGATCACTCTGTGGGTGCCAAACCCAGTGGGAAGCTGCTGTGGGCACCCAACCCGGTGGGACCCTCCTGTGGGTACCAAATCCAGTGGGACACCACTGTGGGCACCCAAACCAAATGGGACCTATCTGTGGGCACCCAACCCAACTCATTGGGATCCCCTCCATAGGCACTAAACCCAATGGGATATCCCTGTGGGCACCAAACCCAGTGGGATCACCCTGTGGGCACCAAACCTGATGGAACCTCCCTGTGGGTTCCCAACTTGGTGGGATCACCCTTTGGACACCCAAACCAAATAGGTCCCAACTCTGGGCACTTGTTCCTCTGCCACCCCACCCTGTGCTCATTCTCTCTGCCCCCACGCCATGGTCACTCATCCCTGTGTCACCCCAACCCACCCCCCATGCCCCGGTGCCCACAGGGGGTGCCGGTGCTGTTCATGCGCTCAGACGGG